>PVLD010019312.1:0-36759 GCA_004027595.1 Dinomys branickii
CTTCTGTCTTAGTTACTTTTCTCATCACTGAGACACAATACCCAAACCCACAAGTTAAAGGAGAAAAAGTTTATTTTTAGCTCACATTTTGTAGAGGCTTCGGTCCATAGTTGGCTGCGCCAAAGCAGGGCAGCATGAGAAGGGGGCATAGCAGAGGAGAAACAGCTTGCGGCACAGCAGACAGGAGGTAGCAGAAGCAGTAATCCTCCCTTCCCTTTTCATCCCACTCAGGCTACATGCCTGTGGTTGGTGCCACTCATACCCAAGCTGGGCCTTCCCACTATCTACACCTAGAACTATGTTAAACCAGTTAGCAGACTAGTTTAGTTACTACACGCCCTTGATCCGTATTCACACACCTGAACTCCAGTCACCTCCAAAAAGCCCCACCTATGAGTGCATGAAGCTTTAGGGGGACGTGTAGACACAAGCCTTGCCACCTTCCTTTTCTCCTTTGTCCTCCTTCCCTTCTTCCCTTTCTCTCTTCTTTTTATTCCCCCCTGAAGATTGAACCTTGGGCCTTTGCACTGAGTTACATCTCCAGACATTATTTATTTTTTATTTTGAGACAAAACCTTGTTCAGTTGTCCAGGCTGGTCTTGAACTCATGATCTTCATGCCTCAGTCTCCCAGGATGCTGGTCTTATAGGCATGGGCCACCATACCTGGTGGGGCCTCCTGTTTCTATGCCTTCCTGAGGCATCTTCCATTCCGTGACTGAAAGTGACATCTTGTTGGGTCAAATCTTGGATGGCTGAGAGAGACTGAGTTGGGGTTTGTCCAGCCCTGAGTTTTCTGTGCTCCCAGCAGAGTAGAGACTCAGAGATGGTCAGTGACCCTGGACGATCCCTGAGACCAAGGAGGACAACCTCCTGCCCCTGCTTGTCTGCATCCTCCCCGTGGCCCCAGGAGGCTGAGAGCTGAGGCTGAGCTCCAGATCAGGTGAGAAGCGATCTCAGTAGCCACCTTGGCCTGTGAGGGGCCTTGCTTCCACCCCTACTCTCCTCTGGGGTAGGCTCAGGAGGCGGCTGTGGCCCCAGAAATTCCTGTGTAACTTTCCTACAGCTGCCCTAAAAAGCACCATAAACTGTGTGGCTTAGAACCGCAGAAGTGGCCTGGGGATGTGGCTCAGCAGCACAGTGCCTGCCTGGTAAGCACGAGGCCCTGGGTTCTAGTCCCAGTACAAAAAAAAAAAAGAACCACAGAAGTTTACTATCTCAGGTCTGAGGTGCGGAGGTCTGGAGTCGAGGTACCAGCAGGCCGCGCTCCGTCTGAAGGCAGAGGGAGACGTGTGTTCCGGGCCCTGCTCTACCTCCCGTGGTTCCTTGGCTGTGCCCACAGAAGTCCACTCTCCGCAGGACCCCTTCCCGTTTGTGTTTCTGTGCCTGAAGATTGACCTTCGCTGCTCTATGGAATGGACTTTGTCTCTTTGACACAATCAATTGAGTATATTTACCTGGGTCTATTTTTGGGCTCTCTACTCCGTTCTGGTCGCCTAGTCATCTATTTCTTCTCCAATAAACACCACATTCTCTTTACTCCTGTAACTTTATGATGTGTTAAGAACCAAATATGCACATCCTTTGATTGTTTTCCAGTCTTATGCCATCTCATCCGTCTAGGCTTAGAGAAAAGATTTTTGTTGTGAATTTTCCTGGTATTCTATTGCATCTGTAGATCAAGTTGGAATCGCTACCTTAAACATTGACGGTATTGCTCCTGAACAGGGAGTATCACATTTGCTTGTACATGGTTCCAATTCTTCTGAATACATATTTGTATATATTTTGTTAGATATATACTTCAGAACTTAAATTTTTGGGCTTCTGTTGTGTGATAGTTAACCGACTGTGTCAACTGGAGTGAGAAATGCCCAACTAAAATAACTCAGCGTAATCCTGAGTGTGGGAAACCCCGCCCCAGGGAGGACCGTCACCAAACGACGCAAAAGGGAAACAAACACGGAAGTCTGCTTCTGCTTCCGGGCGGCTCTGGTGTTCGCCGCCACCTTGGGCGTCATCTGGCTGCCCCTGCAGCCTTCTGTTACGAGCCCTCCGGCCTCCGGATGCGGACTCACACGGGACACTACCCTGAACTCCAGGCCTTCGCCTTGAACGTTTGTATCTCCAGCACCCAGACAGATCTTTTGCACTCTTCCACACCTGACTGTGGGCGGCCATCATAAGCCGCTCTTGTAAATGCTTGTACGTTTGTATATCTTGCACTAAATCTGTTTCTCTGGTAAGCACTGACACATACTGTCAATGGTTATTTTTTGAAATTTCAAGTTCTCATCATTGTCGCGTTGCTGATACACAGGATGTCAGTTTGGTCTCTTGGCCACCTACTTTGCTTCTTGTTAGCTCCGTCTGTGTTGGTCTGTTTTCTATTACCGTTCCTGAATAATTCATAAGGAAAATAAATTAATTTTAAAGTTAATTTAAAGAGCCGACTTGTGGGTAGGGACTCTCTCCAAAGGCCTGAGGCGGTGCTGCGCATTACTTGGTGAGACCAAGTGTGCAGAGAGCCTGTTTTTATAACAAAGCCACATTAATTCAGCCTTGAATGGATTAATCTATTCATGATGGCAAAGCCTTCAATACTCAATCATCTCCCCAAGGTCCCGCTTGCAAACACCATTCACATATGCTCCTGGGGATTAAGTTTGCAAACACAAATTATCAAGAACAAACATTCAAACCATAGCACCATCCATTTAGGTCAAGGTCGGTGAGCTATATTTTCAGTTTAGTCCAAAACAGCATGGAAACCTGGTATGGTGGCGCGCGCCTGTAATCACAACACTTGGGAGACTGAGGCAGGAGGATCGCTGTGAGTCTGAGGCCAGCCTGTACTGCACAGTGAGTTCACCCTATCTAAGCAAGCAAGCGAGCAGTTCGGAATAGCACTGAATTTTAGAGATTCCCCAGATTTGCCAGGAGGGGGCGCCACTCTGCTAAACAGTGAGCGTCCTGTGCTTCGCCTACTAGCCAGCAGGGGGAAGCAACACTTTCTCTGGTGGTTGTGTGCTCTGCAACTGAACAGCCTGCTGCATCCCCTGGAAGGACTGACTCTTCCTCTTCCTTCTCTTGACCAGCCCAAAAGATGCCCAACTTCAGGACACCCCGGGTCACATCCACGCGGAGAATGGAGCCTCTTATCCCTCCTCCCGTCCTCCTCTTACCCCTTTCCCTCCCTTTCCCCTCCTTCCTTCCTTCCTTCCTTCCTTCCTCTCCCTCTTGTCTCCCTTCCTCCTCCTCCTCTCCTTTCCTTTCCCTGCTACCCTCTCCCGTCCACCTCCGTCTCTCTTCCCTCTCTCTCCCCTCCTGCTGAGAGATGCCCCGGGCTTTAGGGGACACTGGGTCACATCCATGAAGAGGATCCAGCATCCTCCTCTGGCCTGGCCACGCCCTCCCCCTGCCCCTTTCCTGCCTATGGACCTTACCCATCCCCTGCCCTTACTTGTGACTTGGCTGTGATCCCCTTCCCACGTGTGCTCACAAGGGTCCAGCTGGTGGGGCTCCAGTAGGTAAGTGCTTCAGGTGTCCCCAGACTATGAGGTTGGAGCAGTCTGGTGTCGCTGCTTAGCGTCCCTCTCCGGCCTTCGTCTGTCCAGGAGCCAGTCCCTGGGCAGGTGGGGGGCATGAGGACTTGGCCTTCCCCTGCCCTGGCTAGCTGCCACCCGGGATGCCTGGCCTCGCTCTCTTACTGACCACCGTCAGGCCTTCCTGTGGCCTGAGCAGTGGGGAGTGCAGGGACCAGCAGGTAAGAAGAGATGCAGATGTGCAGAGAGGTGCCAGGATGGATAGGGAGCCTGGTGCAAATGTTTTCTGGTGGCTGGAGTCTCTGGACAGTACTTGCCCTCCCGTGTGTTCCCACACTGGTGGTCCGGCCCCACACTCTGCCCAAGCCCACACCGTGCAGCCTTTGAAAAGGTGGTGGTGACAGCTGTGACTTCCTAGGTTCTGGAAGCGTCTATATGTGAGCAGAGTGAGTTGTGTCAGGCCTCTGTGTGGGTGAGAGAGCAGGGAGCCTTGGAGCTTGGGGAGGGAGAGAAGTGAAGGGTGTGCTCCATGCTTTTGGCCGCATAGGTATCCTGGTGGCACAGAAGCCCGTGGAGGTTCTCTCATCTTTTCTGTGAACACACATCTTACTTGTTGAATGCTGTTCCTGTAGGCAGTTCTTGGGCTGGGGCTGGAATGGCAGGAGAAAAGATTCCATACCTGACTGCCTTCCCCTGAGTCTTTCCAAAGGTGAAGACCCTTTCTCTGCCAGAGAAATCCCAACCCTTGATCCTACAGTAGAACGTGTTCCTAACTGTGCTTCATCCCCATTTGTGGCCCTAGCTTCTTCGTTTGGTCTAGGCTAAACACCAGCACCTGGAGCATTCCTCACAGAAGGGCCAAATCATGCCCCCTCCCCCTATTCCCTCAAGCACCCACCCCAGGCTTCTTCAACCTCGGCTCAGCTTCACTGGGCTGCAGGTACTCCAGCTGAGTCAGAAGTCTGTGCCCTTGTGGAGTGAGATCTGAGGCTGGCATGTTGATCAGGACATAGGACATGAGCTGCTTTAAGCTAGCCAGGTCTGGGGACTGGCAAACTTCTTGTGGATATTTGACTAACCAGGTCTCCAGGATGCAGCAGAGGGCACTGGGGGCAGAGGAGTGGACAGCAAAGTCAGAGGCAGTTGGGCTATAGGCCATGTATGTTAAATGCTGTGACAGAAAATTTGTCTATATGTTGCCCATGTCCTGAGAGTTGGCAGGAACCTCAAATTAAGATCAGCAGACCTATTAATTGGGCAGAAGAAATTTCAAGGCTGCCCAACATTCAGGGATTTGTTGGTGGTGTTTAGACAGATCAATAGTGAGAAGCAGGAGCAAAAAGCTGGTGTAAAAAGATTTCAGTTTTCCCAGCAAGGAAGCCCTTGAAAAGTTGGGGTAGAGGAGAGCATGGTGGTTGAAAAGGTTAGCATTAAAAAGAGACCAAGTACTTTTCATTAAGACATGAGGAAAATTGGCTTGAGGGTATTTCAGGAAACCACAAGACCTCATACTTTGTAGGTTCAAGCTTGGAAAACTAAAGTTTCCCATTTGAGAAGAGAACCCCTGGGCCTCCTGCTGTAGAAGGGCTGCATAAGGAATTGGAGCCTAGGATTATTACTTTTTTTTTTTTTTTTGAGACAGGGCCTCACTCTGTAGTCCCAGCTGGACTTGAAACCACTAGAGTCCAGGCTGGCCTCAAACTTGTGCCAGTCCTCCTGCCTCAGCCTCCTAAGTGCTGGGATTACAGGCTTGCACCACCACACTCAACCCTAGGATTTGTTTTGGACTATACAGTCATCCAGGCACTCAGAAACCTCTGCAGCTGTGATAAAAGGGAGCCTGGCTACTTCCCAAGTAAACTTGATAATGTCAGCAAACCTTGACATCTTTCACACGGTGCTGGTGTTCAGGCATACAGAATGCAAGTATTATGGGGTCATAGAGGCTTCCACCCCTATTTCAGAGGAAAGCTGGAGAAATTAGGCAGTGTGCCCTAAGGAAGAAAGTATGTGAAAATCTGGGAGTGAATCCAATTATGCAGTAGAGATCTCAGGAAGTTAGAGAAGTCTACTGGGTTGGAGTGTGGAAAGCTGCAGGCTGTGATGAGAGCTACCCCAAAAGAGCAGCCATGAAGGATACAAAAAGCAATGCCATTAGGGTTGGGGCAGCTCAAGCCCTTTGGAGCACACATGACAGTGTGCTCTGGTGCTGAACAAGAGCTACAGTAATTAACCTTTTCCCTGCTGGCTTTCAGTCTTGCTTTGGTCTGATTCTTTTCTGTTTCTTATTTTACTCTTTTGGAGTGGGCATGTTTACCCTGCGCTGTTGTATATCGGAAGCATTTAACTTTCTTTTTTGATTATAACAGAGGCTCCAGCTAAGAGCTCATCTTGAGTATCAAAGAACACTTTGGAGTTGGGGTTTTCAGGAGTGCTGGAACTCTTAAGACTTTGGCAGCTCTTAGAGATGGACTAAATAAATTTTGATGGGTTTCTCGCCTCACTATAATTCTTGCCGTGTTGCTGTGGCGCTGCCAAGTGGAGGCCATGTGCTATGGTGTGGAACCAATATGGTGCTGGCCACTAGAGGCCAGGTGCTAAGCCCCACTATTCTTCCTCTGAGTCAAATTATGACTTCCTATTTCCCTTTTTGTAATATCGTTTCCTTTACCTATGCTCCTGCCCAATCTCTGTCTGCCACGTCAGATAGTCCACCCCCTAAACCCACCTCCAGCCTGGTCCTATTTAACCTTTGTCCCTAAGCCAGGCCTTCAGAAGCTCCACATTCCTCCTTTCTGCTGTGGTTTTCTCCATGCCCACAATAAAGGCATTTGTATTTTTGTTCTGTTCTTACCTGCGCCAAAAAAACCTATCAAATTTTATGTAACGAGATGGAATGAGTCTATTCGGGGCCAAGAAGGCAGTGCTGTGGATTAGATTTGGGATGTCTCCCTAAAGCCTTGTGTTCTCAGGAGTGGGCTTTTGGAGGGTGATGAGGGTGCTACACACGGCAGATTATCCCACCGGTGAATTCATAGCTGAATGTACTATTGGGAACATTCTATTCGGGTCTTGTCAGAAGAGGTTGGTCACTGGAGGGTGCCTTGGAAGGGTATAGCTCCCTCCATATCTCTTTCCTTCACTTTTTGCTTCCTGGCGGCTGTGGTGTGAGTAAATTTCCTCCACTAGACCCTTTTACCAGGCACCAGAGAAACTGAAACCACAACCCAATCACCTTCCAAAAGCTCCACTTCTGGTTGGGTGGTGGTGCTGTGGTCGTTCTTGATGTAAACCACAGCAAACAACAAGCCAAAATACACCGCTCTCCCTTTAAGTTGTGCTTGTTGAGTGTTTTGTCTCAGTAATGAGAAAGTGACTCAGAGAACATTTCAGCACATTTGTTCATTCCCAAAGCCAAAGGAACATCAGAACATCACAGGGAAAAATCCATTCACAAAACATCTCTGCTATTGTGGCAGAGCTTTCTATTCCACTGAACCTATAACTTTCAACAAAAACAACAACAAAACCTCCCAATAATCATTAGAAAATGGGACCCAATGTCTCCAGAAATCATAATGCTAGAAGTGGATGTCACAGATACTGAAGCAGATGAACTTCTGGACAAAACAAAACAAACGAAAATGAAGATGTTTGAAGGGATCAACAAAGAGACAAAAAAGCAGCTGAGTTCATCAATTATTCAGATGACCAACCAGCTTAAAGAAGATGTAAGTGAGGGGTGAATGGTTCAGTTAATAAGGTGGCTAGCTGGGCATGGTGGTGCACGCCTGTAGTCCCAGCACTCGGGCGGCTGAGACAGGATAATGGATGGGAGTTTGAACCCAGTCTGGGCTACATAGTGGGTTCAAGGCCAGCCTGCAATATAAAGCAAGACCCTATCTCCAAAAACAAAAAAGACTAAGGATTTTAGAAAAGAAACAAGCAGCTGAGTAAATTTAAGGAAAAATGCAGAGCGTGGGAGACTAATAAAGAATTAGAGGATATGAAAAGGAATTAGTTGTTTTTTCCCCGTTTCGGATGACTCGGGGCGCCAGCTTTGTGCTGCAGAAAATACAGGTCCACAGAAACGAGTGCAGCCAAGAAAGCCAGGCATGGGAAGGCAGAAGGCAGGAGTCGTCAGATCTGAAAACATTAAGGGGGGCAGGAGAAAGGGAAGCTAGACTGGGCCTGCACAGTGGAATCCTTGATGTCTGCTCCATTTTGGGAGAAATTCGAACACTCTGTGGGAGGGGGTTAGCATCTCAGTGGTGGCCAGGCCGCTGAGAAAGGCTCCTGACCTTCCTGCCGTCTCCCCTGAAAAAGGAAGACAGGGAACAAGGCATTAACAGACCAGGACACCAGAGAAACTGAAAGTCAGCCGGCAGTGTCTGAATGTACCGGGAAGCCCCTGAGAGAGTTAAGAGCAAGTGTGTAATCTTGATGAGGGACGTGGGTAGGAGAGCGGAGAAAGCTGTTACCTGAGTAGGCAGCAACTGCAAACAGTGAGACCCCGGGTAGGCGCTCGCTTGTTCTTCCCCCAGATGCCGAGAGGACTGTGCCCATGGGACGCCCTGCTCACTGCCCAGTGCCCGGTGTTTAGCGCCGTCACAGGAGTCCCCCTGACCGCCAGCCGCGGACTGCTGAACACAGCAGGCCCTGAGGGACCAGAGTTCGTGGACTGGGAAGCGAGGCTTTGTGGAGAGTGAAGATTATATCTCTATATATGTCTATGTTTGTGTGTATATCTGCCACACAAAATGAGCAGGAGACTGGCAGAGGGCACCCGGTGCTAACCAGGAGCCTGAACACAAGGGAGCAGGGGCTGGACACTGAGAAGGCCCTTGCGGAAATTAGGTGACTTGGCTTGGTGCCGAACCAGTCCCACTGTGCGTTATTCCTTTTGGGGGCTCTGATCATAAAGCAAAAGCAAAGGCCTTCAGTTAGCCAGAGGCACAAGGGTGAAACCAAAATTGAATAGGTTGCGGCTTGTAGCGGAGAAGCAGGATCAGTGAGTGGTCCATCCCGACCCCAAGTCATCTCAGTCACAGGCAGCCAGTTAAACAAAGCATAAGGAGGACCCTGCTCAGAGACACGCAGGAATAGGCTGCAGACTGAGAAAGGTGAGAAAAAGAGGCACCTTGGAGGAGTCACAGCGATGGTCCATCAAGGGCGCAGGTGTGGGAAAGACCCAGATGGATAAATTGGTCCAGATCTCACCTACAGGGTAAATCTCTCCCACTTGTGAATGTGGGGAAGAGCTCACTGATTTGACTCAGACTATAATAAACACAGAACGGTGAAGATGCTTTCACTTTGTGTCTTGTGACTGAGTGGGGGATTTTATTGCTGTTGTTGGTTTTTCTCTTTTCTTTCTTCTTCTCTTTTCTTCCTCCACCTTTCCCTTTTGTCTCTTCATCTAGCATGTGTGTGTGGGTGTGTGTGTGCGGTGTCTGTATATGTGACACAAAGAATAAGAATTAACCAGTGCTGTAAGAAAAGTAGTACCTTTTGGGAAAATCAGCGTAATTCTCATCGAAATGATGTGCAATTTTGACAAGCTGTCATAGTCACTTTTTTTTTTTATCACTGGGACACAATACCCAACATTCAAAACTTGAAAAAAGAAGTTTATTTTGGCTCATATTTTTTGTATCTGTTTGGTCAGGTTCCAAGGCAGGAAGGCATGGAGGGAGGATCTGGTGAGGGAAAACTGCTCACCTGATAGTGGCCAGGAAGCAGAGATAAGGGAGAAAGTCGGGAAGGGCGATATAACCTGCCCCCAGGGACCTACCTCTTCCAAACAAATCCCACCTGCCAATAGGAAGTCAGCCCCAGTGCTCCCATAATCCAGTCACCTGCCAAATACATGAGGCGTTGAGGGTCATTTTAGATTTCCACTGTAACAGTCCACCCTGGCCCCCAAAGGACTCATACATTTCTTCATGCAAAATGAATTTAGTACATCTCTAAGAGTCACCAAAAGTTTAACAGTTCCAGTATTTCTGAAAAGTTCAAGTTCTTTTTGTTTTTCTTTTTTTTGCGGTAGTGGAAATTGAACTCAGGACCTTGTGCTTGCCAGGCAGGCACTTATTCCTCTGAGCTCTATCCCCAGCCCTAAAAAGTTAAAGTTCAAAGTCTCCTGAGACTCAAGACAAACTTTTAGCTGAAAGCCCCTGTTAAGAATAAAAAAAGATACTTAAACACTGCCTGCATAAGATAACACAGGGTAAACATTCCCATTCCAATAGCCAGAAGTAGGGAGATAAAGAGGAACAGGAAATAAGAATAGGAAACATGACGAAGACAAAGCAGGGCAGACATTAAATCCTATGACTTTGTATCCAGCACCCAGGGCTGGCTGCGACAAGGTGTGAACTCCAAAAATCTTGCACAACCCTATGCTATGGCATTGCTGGTTGCAGCCCTAATGCCCCCTCACTTGGGCTGACTGCTCATTGCATGCAACTTTTCCCAGTAGACATTATACCTTCCTGGCATGTCTAATTTCCTAGGGTCGCTACTGCACTTTTAGCTTCACTTTCACAGCTTCATGCACTGCCCTCTCAGGGGCACACTGCTTGGCCTCCAGACTTTCCTCTGAAATCTGAGTGGAAGCCTCCTTCACCCTACAACTCTTGCATTCTGCATGCCAATAAAACTAGGACCATGTGATGATGCCAAAGTCTGCTGCCATTTCAAGTCCATGATTTTGGACTTCTAGTCTTTCTAACTGTGAGAAGGTAAATTTCTGTAATGTTAAGCCACTCAATCTGTTGTAATTTGTTATGGTGGCTCAAGGAAATTAACAAATATTATGTCTAATCCATTATGTCTATGTGCTGCAGAATGTTTAGTGTACCTTCACCATATTCATCATTGGACACGAGTTTACTTTTCACACCCCAACATCATAAATAATAATGCAGTGAACATAGTCGTAAATGTTCCCATTACAAATTGTGTGAAAACTTTCTATAACTTGCAGCACTGGAGTTGTTGGTTAGAGATGTGTGCTTTACTTGTCTGTATAATAAAGGTTTGTTCCCCATAGCAGCTGTCCTACATTTGGGTTCCCATTTTTCACTGTACTCCTGGTAATACTTTGTTTGTTTAGTTTTTATTTGCAGTCCCAGGGATCGAACTCAGGACCTTGAGCTTTCCAGGTGGGCATTTACACCACTGAGCTATATCCCCAGCTTCTTCCCGGTAATACTTGACATCATGCGGCTTTTTAATATTTGACATCTGAGGGATGTAAAGTGTCTTATTTCTGTTTTAATTCACCTATCTTTTCTTTCTCTCTTTGATGTGTTGTACAGGAGATTGAACCCAGGGCATTATTCGTGCGAGGCAAGTGCTCTGGCACTGAGCTACACATCTGTAGCCTATTCTTTACTCTCTCTTCAAACTTTGAGACAGCTTCTTGCTAAGTTGCCCAGACTGGCCTAGAACCTTTGACCTGGGGGCCTTGTCTTCCTGATTAGGTAGGATTACAGATATGCACCACCACACTCAGCTGTTAAATTGCTTTTTTTTTTTTAATCTTTTTGAGACAGGGTTTCACTGTGGACTTCAGGCTGGCCTTGAATTCACTTTGTAGCCCAGAATGGCCTCAAACTTGCAGTGATCCTCCTGCCTCAACTTCCTGAGTGCTAGCATTACAGGCATGTGCCACCATGCCCGGCCTGCATTTTTTTTTATTACTAATGATTTTAAGAATATTTTCCTGAGTATGCTTAATTTTTGGCTTTCTATTTATCAAATAAATTGTTTTATGTTATTCATCTATTTCTCTGTGTGGTCATTATCATTTTCTTGTTGATTTGCAGGTATTTTTTGCCATTCGATATGTTAATCTCTTATCACATTTTAACTTTATAAATATCTTTTCTTACTCTTTTAGTTACCTACTAACTTTATCTGCAGTGCTATTTCTTGAACAGAAATCTTTAAATTTTATGTAATAATATTTATAGATATTTTTCCTTACTTGTTCATACTAAAAGTATATATTTAAAAATCTCTTCCTGGCTGTGGATTATAAAAGTATTCCTTACATCTTTATTAAAACTCTAAATTAAACCTTGAGGCTGGGCGCGATGGCGCACGCCTGTAATCCCAGCACATGGGAGGCTGAGGCAGGAGGAGTGCTGCGAGTTCGAGATCAGTTTGGGCTACATAGTGAGCTCAAGGCCAGCTTGAACTGCATAGTGAGACCTTGTATCAAAAAGACAAAAAACAAAGCAACAAATAAACCTGATAGAGTTAATAGATCTTTTAGGTCTCATTCATGTCTTTTGCTTTAAGTATGACATTGGTTGGGGACCCACAAGGAATGTGACTAAAGCAGTCCAGTTTTGCAACTTCTATATTCTATGCAGTGAATAAAGAGGATTATTATTCCCACATCCAACTTGAATAATTATAGAGAAAGACCGCTTGACTGGTTAGAATGGGACACCTATTATTATGGCTTAATTAACAAGATATCTTAGCAAGTGCTAGGCACACAAAACAATAATCACTGCAAGGGTGGTAAGATAAATATATACATTAATTAAAAGTTAAACACGGGGCTAGGGTGTAGCTCAGTTTTACAGCAGTTGCCTGGTACGCACAAGGCTCTGTATTTAATCTTCAGTATCACAAAAAGCAAAACCAGAAAAAAATGTTCTTCAGGATTTAGAAGCAGAGAAAATTGTACCCTTGAGGCAACTCTTTATGACAGAAGTACCATTTTTAATAGGCTGAAGTACAGGTAAAATTTGTATACATGTAAAATTATATGTGTGGTAAATTCTAAGTAGAGGAGAAACTGTAAGTAAAATTGCAAAGGCAAGAAATTAGGAGTGTGTTCAGGGTGTAATCCACTCAGCAGGATCATGGGACATAGGAAAAATTAGTGTGTGCCTGATACCTGGAAGAATGCCTTAGGTGTGGTGATCACACATGCAGCACTCACTACCCCAGCTTTATCTTTAATAGAACCCTGGCTGATTGGGGACAACAGTATGCTCTTTTTTGGGCTAAGTCTTGATGGATCTAAGTTTGTTGTGGCGATTCAGCTCCGCTTGGCCTGATGTTAAATTTCCCATGGTGCCTTGGACAAGGAGGTGGCCCCAGGATTCAACTCTGGCCAACAAAATGTAAGAACACGTTTTGTAGAACTTTTCTTCCCATCCTCTTCTGTGTGACACTGACTACTGACTTTATTACTGAGTTATACTACTTTCTGCCTCTGGTATCAATAATTTTTAGCAATAAGTTCTGCATTATCATTTTTGCCTGGACCCACACCCACTATTTAGCTCACACTGATTAGAGCTACAGTGCCAATTTGGACTCTCCTATTTCTTTTTTTTTTCGGGACCGGGGATCGAACTCAGGGCCTTAGTGCTTAGCGGCAAGCACTTACCCCACTGAGCTGTACCTCCAGCCCTGGACTCTCCTATTTCTAATCCTTTCGTTCATAGTAAATGTCCTTATGAGTGAAAATACCACTGGTTGGGCTTTCTGTTAGTCATAGTTGAACACATTCTGATACATTAAACTTGAAACATGATTCCTGGATCTTCCCATCAGGGCAACAAAGCTATCATTGTATAGCCGCATGAATTTTGGATTTACCGTACAATTTGAGTGTTTTGATTTAAACCTGTGTGTGTATGTGTGTGTATGTATGTGTGTGTGTGTGAAGTACTGGGGATTGAACCCAGTGGTGTTCCACCATTGAGCCACATTCCTAGCCCCTTTTATTATTCATTTTGAGATAGGTTCTTGCTAAATTGCCAAGCTGACCTCCAGCTTCCAATCTTCTTGGGACTGAAGGTGTTTGCCGCTGTGCCTGTCCCAGTTCCTTATTCCAGAAGTGGGAATAAACAATACCAACTGGTCCGAGTTATGAAAGGGTGAGATGAGGTAACACGTGAAGCACGCAGCTGCCATTGAGCAGGTGTCACAGTAATGACTGCTGCATTATTTTTCCACTTACACATCTTCCAGTCAGGTCCACCGAGGGGCTGCCATGTGGCTCAGTGGTAGAGCACTTGCCTGGGATGGGCAAATTCCTAGATACAGACAGACAGACAGACAGACATGACATACACGCAGACATCCCACACAGGACAATAGCTCCTACGGGGCAAACCATCTTCAAATATTTGTTTAAAAAATAAAAGCCGAAGGTTAAGGAGAAAGCGATAACATTGTTTAAATGGAATATTTAAGATAATCTAAAGATGGAGAGACAGGAGGGAGGAGAGGGGAAAGTGAAGTACAAAGACTAAGATGTGATACGTATGTGTGGTGGTTTAGATCAAGAATGTCCTTCAGAGGCCTCGTGCACTCATAGATGGGGCTTTGGGGAGGTGACTGAATTATGAGAGTGATACTGCTGACTTGTTCTAAGGAAGGTCTGGTCAGAAGAGGTTGGCACAGGGACACGGTCAGGTTTGGGATATCTCATTTCCTGGCTCCTCCTTCTTTTTCCTGGGCATCATACCACGAGCAGCTTCCCATCACCCAGTCCCTTTCATCATACAGTTTCTTTATCTGAGGATGTCAAACATGGATTTAAATCTGTGAAACTGTGAGCCAACATAAACCTCTTCTTTAAGTTGTGGGTATTAAGTATTGTGTCCCGGTGAGATAAGAGATTAGGGTGTGGCAAAACTGGCTGGGGAAGTAGGTGTGACCTGTTAACTACAAATCCCTGGAACACAGATGCAGAACAGTTCCCAAAGCCCTGCATAGAGACTTCTTGCTAGAACTGGAGCATGTTTTCAATAAGATGGCCTGGACCTGACATCAGCCCGAGGTGTGGGATCCCAGCAGTGCATCTCAGGACCCACATGTAGAAGTTCTTGCAGGTTTCTTTGAGACTGGGGCAGCATAAAGAGACACAAACTCCTCAAAGAGCTGACTATCCTGGCTTTCCTTAATGGTAGCCCACGGTGCATCCTCCAGAGTGTATTTCTTTATTGTTTTTCCTCTCTTACTTGACTCAAGCTGGCTCTACAGAGCCAGTTTCTCCCTCACTATTCACTTTTACTTTTTCAAATAAACTTTGCTACTGTTTCTTTGTTTGAGATGAAAAGAACCTAGAAACCAGCTCTAGAAAGACACAGGGACACGACAAAACCCAGTACCGTTTAATTGGTGAGCCAATTTTAGAAGGAGTTACCTGGCAACACCAGCAATGAGGAAGTGACTAAGACACATTTTGATATTGGGAGTGAGGTCATTGCTGACCATATGGTATAGGAGCCTTTGGAACTGGTTCACAGGAGGAGTTAGAAAGGTTTGGAGGTGCTAGATAGAGAAGCCCTAGAATGTAGTAAGACAAGCTTGATGGGAGGTTCTGGTCAGAACTCACACGACCAGAATGCTGATTAAAGTGCAGATATAAAGCTGAGCATGGTGGTGCATGGCTGTAATATTAGCACTTGGGAGGCTGAGGCAGGAGAATTGCCTCGAGTTTGAGGCCAGCCAGGGCTACACAGTGAGCTCATGGCCAACCTGAACTGCATAGCAAGATTCTGTCTCAAAAAACAAAACAAAACAAAACAAAAAACAAAAACAAAAGAATGTTATGGTTTAGATCCAAGAATGTTCCTCCAAAAGCTCATGTGCTCATAGTTGGGGCTTTTGATAGGTGACTGAATTATACAGGTGATATGTGATTTGCTGTTAGCAGGTACAGTCTGGTTGGAAGGGCTTGGTCACTGGAGGCATGGCCTGGAAGGGTGTATCTCCCTTCCTGGCCCTCCCCTTCTCTCTGCTTCCTCACTCCCGTGAGGTGAGCAGCTTGCCTTGACCTGGGCCATTCTATCACGTAGTTTCTGTGTTTAAGCCTGTGAACAGGGACTGAAACTTCTGAAACTGTGATGTTGGGGACCACTACAAAGTGGCTCTGAGTTGGATTTAATATTAACCAATTGGCTTTCCGTGTTTACTTGTGAGTTGTCTGAAGCTTAGGCGCCTTGTCTGCCACCCCAACTAACCGCAAGGAGACTGCGGCTGCAGGCATCTCACCCCTGCTGTGAAGGCCTTCCTGGAGAGAACACCGTTCTCCTAAATTAACACACTGTATTACTTGGAGGAATCCTTAACGGGATTCCCACGTCCTGCCCAGATTGCGGCATTTTCTTCAGTATTCCCCCTCCCTTGTTTGTAAACTAAGTAAATACAGGCCACCCAGAGAAGTCTTTGGCTAAACTCAGAGAATATTGAAGCTGTAAGAGAGTTAGTCCCTCCTGGAGCCCTGAAATCATTTCCTTTGTCTCATTCATTTAAACCTTTGTCGTCCACTCGGGAGGTTGCAGGCCTGATGAGCCTGCAATAACTTAGGGTTATTTAACCCGGTTTTCAAGACTGTGACACAACATAACTGCCTTCTCCTTTAGGCTCCAGGTGTCAAGTAGTGTCCCAGTGATAAGAAAGTCACTAAACCAGGGTATGTACCAACTCCCCACAATGAATATATTCATTACGCATCACAAATGCATAGGAATAAAAAAACACAGTCTGAGGAAGCCAATGAAAATTTCCCTTATGAAAATCTGCCCAGCATGCTGGGCTCAACATTAGTTCTAGCTAGTAGTTCTAGTAGTCCTGGGGAGGCTGAGTCAGGAGAATTGCTTGAGTTCAGAACTTCAAGTTGAGTTTGAGTAACAAAGCAAGAAACTGGGCCGGGGATACAGCTCAGGGGCACAAGCATCTGCTTGGCAAGCACAGGGTCTTGAGTTCGATTCCTGGTACCAAAAAAAAGAAACTGTAAATAAATAAGTAAAAAAAAGAAAAGAAACATAAAAAATGAAAAAGAAAGAAAAAAGAAAATGAAAAAAATTAGTGCACTGGCTTAGACACTGGTACAGTGGGCTTCAGGCACATTAATTTTCTCCTTTGTTAGAAGGAAACATAAATTTTGTTCAGGAATCTTGTTTTGTTCCCTGGTGTGAGCCAGGTGGCTGGACTCAGGGCTGCAGGATCTACTCTTCCAGGGAGCTTACTCTACAGCCGGTGAGAAGTACTGGCACTCGCCTTGAGCACAGTGCGAATGAGGTACTGAAGCCCGCGTTCCTCTCCATATGGGCCTCTCTACGGCCTGCTTGGGGTTTTCCCTGGCTTACTATGTGCTAACAGCAAGAATTCCAGAGCCAAAGAAAACTCCACTACCTTTCAGTATGCCACGTCACAAGAATACATAGCCTTCCCTCTCAGAGAGAGAGTATCAAGCCACAGTGTCAAGAACAATATGTGGGATGGGAGACGTTGCAGCCACCTTTGGAAAATATGATGTCCCACAGAGGGTTGATGATTTGGGTCAGGAAATTAAGTGGTTGGCGGCCTCCTTATGCTTCATACCCCACATGGGCTGACATTGGAAGGGTCTGGGTATTACAGAGTGGATGTGGGTGGGGTGCTTCCGGAATAGGGTGGAGTCTGGCTTCAGACGGGAGAGCATTTCCCTTAAGCACCGCTGTAATAATATTGGTAACCCAGCCAGGTTCCAGTTCTAGTAATAACATCGTGTTTCTCTGAATTTGCCTGTGATAGCTAGGGGAGAGAGCACCGTGTTTCTGTTTCTGCTCTATTGCATGATGACAGCTGACAGCTTCTCTACTCACCAGGCACAGGATTTAAAACTTTCACAGAGATGTTCTGAAAAACATAAAAACAATGTGAGCATTAGTTATTTAACTCAGCAGTATAAGTGCTTAATACACATTATCTCATTAATTATCAGAACTAAGAAGGAGTTGTTTTTCTTTTTTAGAAGGGCTGTTACTGAGTTGCCAAGGCTGACCTTGAACTTGCAATTCTCCTGCTCCAGCATCCTAAGTGGGACACATAATACCAGGCAATTTTATCATCTCTATTTCACAGTTAAGGAAACTACATTATAGAAAGGTAAAGTCATTGGCAAAGTTAGGGTGTATAAGTTAAGAAATCAAACCCAATTCTATTTTTTTTATTAAGTTTATTGGTACATTTTAGGTACACATCATTAGTAGGTTTAGGATCACATTTATTATAGGGAATTTGTACCCGCACATGGTATAACTTGATTTTTTTTTTTTGTTTGTTTGTCTTTTTGAGACAGGGTCTTAGCATGCACTTCACACTGGTCTGAGTTCCCGAGTGCTGGGATTACAGGTGTGTGCCACCACACCCTGCCTTTGATTCTTTTTTGCAAATCCAATTCTCATTCCAGTGCCTCTTTAATTCTGTGATGTCACCCTATTATATTTAATATATTATTTTACTCAACTAGCAATATTTATTAACCCCTTTTATGAGTTTTCATTGCTCTAAGCACTAATAACATACCTTTGAACAAAGCAGATACAATGTAGATTTATTACTTTCTACTAGGGAAAGAGTGAATATAAAGTATCAGGTGAAGAGTTATGGTGCTATTAGATGAGGCTGGTGATTGCCGAGTGTGGTGGTGCACACCTGTAATCCCAGTACTTGGGAGGCTGAAGCAGGAGGATTGTTGCGAGTTCAAGGCCAGCCTGCACTACAAAGTGAGTTCAAAATCAACCTGAACTGTGCTGTGAGACCCTGGGATGCCTTAAGACCCATACCTGGGTGACAAGAGAAGCCCAGTAATGGCTAAGTTTGTAGACAATATAATTCAGGCTGCTGTTAAGAGATAAATTCAGGAACATTAAACTGTGTATGTGTATTCCTTGGGATGGGACACAGGTCCTCATGCATGCTAAGTATGTGTTGTGCTACTGAGTTATATCTTTAGCTCAATATAAAATAAAAAAACACAGTGGTATTTCAGTTCATGAAAGCTTTTGTTGGTGAACAATTTGGTTTGATAACCGAAGGGTTTGGCAAAGTTTTTTGTTAGTGAACTCTGCATCAGGTGACCAACACAACTACAACTGCCTTTCCCAGATGAACACACATGTACCCATCTGGTCCAGAATTGTGGAATGAATAAAGTTAGTGAACTGAGGTACCAGTATACCTGAACACTAATCCAAATGATTTTACTGTGATTTTTTTCTTGTAAGATTTATTTATTTATTCATTTATCAATATTAAAATTCTTAGCTTATTTTGGTAGATAGTAGTTCTTTTTTGGGGGGACACTGAGAATTGAACTCAGGACCTCATACTTGCCAAGCAGATGCTGCACCACTGAGCTAAATCCCCAGCCCCTAGACAATCGTTCTAACAAGAGACTGTACCCATGAGAAATTTACCACTAGCTTCTAACTAGGAACCTTCCACTTTAAACAATCGAATATATTTTGTCTTGCTTCTGCAAACACTTTATAAATATTTTCTCCTCACACCCTCCGTACCCTAGTGGAACGCTGACTCTGTACAGCTGTGTACTGCCTGGTTCATGAGTAGCTTATATGTCGGAGTAAATTTTGAGGGCTTAATTGCAAGTGCTATATGAACACCCATAAGATAGATCACCCATAGATGAGCATGGGCCCTTTGGTAATTTTAAGCAGGGAAATGGCTGAACCTCAACAGGAACATTGCTCTGGCTGTTGTGTGGACAATGAATTGTAGGTAAGCGAGAGTGGACACAGGTGCTGAGAGATGATGCCTCAGTGTGCTTGGAAAGGAGATAAAAGACTTGGGAAGTGTGTTAATAAACAATCTGTAGAGAATCTACATTGCGGGTCTCACCTTTAGCTTGGATAAAGGAGGTGAAGAAAGAGATGAAGCCACACCATGTTATACAAGGGGAGAGCGGCTATGCTCTGTTTTCTGCACCCTGCCTGTGTTAAACTGCTAACTCCTGGTTGGCTTTGCACTTGGGTTCTCCTCAGCTTACATTGCAGAAGCCCCAACCAACAAACCAACCTGACTGTAGACAAGCCCTACACCCCAGGAGAGAGGGGAATCCCTGATGAGTTTGCCGCTTCAGGGAGAAATAACAGGCGGGCCAGTCTTGCTACCCCCAAAAGCCCCCAGCTACTGTAAACTGCAAAAACAGTGTGAGGTTATACTCTGAGACTGAGTTGTTCACAGTGGGATAGAGCTGAAAAAGAAACCCAGGCAGCACCCGCTATACTGCCAGAAAGTGTAATCAGGCCACTTTGGGAAAAGGGTGATTGTGCAGGACGGAGCACAGAAGTACAGCACAGCTTCACCCCAGCATTTCCAGTGTTACCCTACAATAATGGGTGAAAGACAGCCAGGGAGGACCGATGTGGAGAAGATTCCCCCAGAAGTTTAACTCAGATCAGGAAGGATACAAGGCCCCACACTCTATGATGAGAATTAGGCCTCGCAGGTACAGCTTTCAGAGGTAGTTGGATGTGAAGGTGTTGATGTTGAATCCAGTGGTCTGTTTGAGCCCCTACCCACTGCCTACATTCAGCAGAGACCAGTGCTCTGTGTGCTTTCTCATTTGTCAGTGTGAGCAGGAACAGGCCTGTCCGGGGATTATGGACAGAGGGGAAGGGCCCTTGGAGCTGTGGGGTGGGAGCACCTCACAAATCCGCAGGCTAGAAAGCTGGTTGGAGGGGGCTATAACTTGCTGGATTTCAATACTGCAAGTCCTTTGTGATAAAAACTCTGCAGAAAATTGGAATAGGTGGTCTTTATCTGAATTTAATAAAAGCCATCTATGACAAACCAACAGCCAACATCATACTAAACAGAAAAACTGAAAGCTTTCATTCTAAAATCAGGAACAAGACAAGGATGCCCACTGCCTGCACTCTTATTCAACATAGTCCAGGAAACTTAAGCCAGAGCAATTAGACAAGAGAAAGAAGTAAAAGGAATAAGGATAGGAGAGGAAGAAGTTAAACTATCATTATTTGCAAATGACATGATACTGTCCACATAGAAGACCCCAAAACTCCTCTAAAAAACTGCTAGATTTAATAAGCAAATTCAGTAGCACAGCTGGATACAAACTCAACATTCAAAATGAATAACCTTCCTGGACATGAATAAAAAGCTCACTGAGAAAGAAATTTGGGAAACAACTTTCACAGTAGCATCCAAAAAAATTAAAAAGAAAATATCTAGGAACCAATGTAGAGAAGGATGTAAATACCTCTACACTGAAAACTAATCTGAAAAAGGAGATTGAGGAGGATATCAGAAAATGGAAATATTTCCCTTACCCTTGGGTAGGAAGAACCAATTTAGTTAAAATGGCCATACTTCCAAAAGTGTTATACAGATTTAATGCAATTCTAATCAAAATTCCAACAGTATATCCCGCAGAATTAGAGAAAACAATCCTAAAATTCATTTGGAACCAGAAGAGACCTAGAATAGCAAAGAGAATTCTGGGCAACAAAGGCAAGGCATGAAGCATCACAATCCCTGACTTGAAAGGATACTATAAAGCTAGTGTGATAAAACAAAACAAAACAAAACAAAACAAAACAAAACAAAAAAACCATGTGGTACTGGCAAAAGAACAGACCCGAGTATCAGAGGAACAGATTAAAAGATGCACAAACAACTCTAGACATACTCAACTGCCTTCTCTTTGATAAAGGCACCAAATGTGTTCACTGGAAGAAAGGTGGCCTCTTTAATAAATGGCACTGGAAAAACTGGCTCCGCACATGCTGAAGATTAAAATTGGACCCATATCCTTCAACCATGCACTAAACTAAATTTGAAATGGATCAAAGATCTAAATATTAAAACAGAAACATTAAGAAGATAGAATAGGTAAAACTGTTGAAGACATTGGTGTAGGCAAAGATTTTATAAATAAAACCCTGATCACACAGGATCTATCACAAAGAATCAACAACCATGAACTTATCTTATTAAAAAGCTTTTGCACAGTAAAAGAAACCACCAATAGAACGAAAAGACAACCCACAAGGTGGGAAAAAGTGTTTGCCAGCTGTTCCTCAGACAAAGAATTACTGTTGAGAACATATAAAGAATTTTTAAAAAATCAGACCTCCCAAATTTAAAGACTTAATCCAAAAATGGGCATCTGAGATGTATATACACTTCTCAGATGAAGAAGTACAAACAGAAAATAAATATATGAAAAAGTACTCAACATCACCTGTCATTTGAGAGATGCAAATTAAAAATCAAGACTGCAGGTCCTGTAGGGAAACCACTTATTTGGAAATACAAAAGGATTTTCAGGGCCCATTTTTCCTCTTTATATTGGTTTTTTGGTAATTGAAGATTTTTTTCCTTTTCTGATTTTGTTTCTCTCTCCTTTATTTTTTCTTTTATTCTTTTTTCCTTTAGTTTACACTTTTTTCTTTTTTTCCCTCTTTTTTATTACTTTTTTTTGAGACAGGGTCTCATTCTATGATTCAGGCTGGCCTTCAATTCACAAAGCACAGGTTGCCCTTGAACTTGTGACAACCCTCTTGCCTCAGCCTCCTGAGTGCTGGGATTACAAGCATATGCCATCACACTCAGGTCTCTGTTCCTTTTATCTAGTACTAATAATTTCCTTTTGTTCCTTAATAGGATCTTGTATTTCACTTTTTCACTTCCTTCTCATCTTCCATTACTTAATTTAAAAATTTTTACTTTCTTTTATGCTTTTGTTCCTCACTCTCTTTACTAGTTTAGCCATTAAGTGTTATGAGATATTTAGATACTTAGTTATGTGCTATTATTATTATTATTTTTTTTTTGTGGTACTGGGGATCGAACTCAGGACCCTGCGCTTGCTAGGCAAGCGCTTATTCCACTGAGCTATATCCCCAGCCCTATGTGCTATTACTGTTGAATACTGTTCTATTGTTAGAGGAGGTAAAATTGCATTTAGTAGACATTCACTGTGGCTCAATGTTTGGCTGTTTAAACTAGAATCATAGATCTCTTTTCTGTGGTTGGGATATATTATTGATTATTAGAGTGTTTCAATATCATTCATCTTTGGTGGTATTATTATTGCTGATTTTATTATTGTACAGAAGGTAACATAGTTATTGTTCAGTTGGTTTTCTCCATATGCCAATATCTGAAGTGCTTTGTGGTCATTGACCAGTTCTCAGAGGACTGGATAATAAGCCAATATACTGCAGCCTTCCCTTTCAGATAAGCAGAGGTGAGGGGATTCTGGGACAGAAGCAAAAACCTGTAGTTAGCCATGCTCAGAGTACATCACTGAAAAGAAGACACTAACTAAAGAGATCACCATACCAGCAGCAAAATCTTTCAGTATAATCAGCCTGCAAGCCTCCACATAGAAAAGAAACAGAAAAAACAGAACAACAACTGTAAAAAGAAACACAAGAAGACAAAGCAACAAAATGTGTATGAAATCTCCCAACTCCCCCAAAGCTGATCTGTGAGTCATCAAAGAGAGGGAAATCAAAAGGCACTCAGCTGAATTTTTTGAAAGGATAATGGAGGAGATTTTTAAAAACTACATCAAGAAGGTGCTTGGCAAGTTCAAAGAAGATATGTAACTAAACAAATAACGACACAGATGAATTGAAAGGTCAGATACTCTACAGAAGACACTAATAAAAAGCTACCTAGGTGACACTAACAAAAAGCTAAATAAAGTGATATAAAATATGAATGTCCAGCATAGAAAAAATGAGAGTCCATGAAAAATACCAAAGAGAAATTAAGGAGATTAAAACTTATATTGAAAATATGAGCAGTGAAGCAATGAATGTGAGGACAAGTGTCAGACCCAGAGGACAGGTCTGCTGTTGGTGATCAGCTGTAGAGTGACACCTTAAAAACAAGAAAATATGAAAAATGGATCCAACAGCTGCTAAATGATGCAAATAAGGATAATCTGTGATTAATTACAATTAGTGAAACGTTGGAAGACAGACTAATGGCATTAAAAACGTGTTTACAGAAATAATAGCAGAAGACTCCAACTACGGGAAAAGAATTTAACATACACATAAGTGAGGCATAGAGAACCCCAAACAGCTATGATCAGAAAACAACCTCCTCCTGTCACACTGTAGTCAAAATCCAAGAACTCCAACACAAATATGGAATGTTAAAAGCTGTTAGATAAATAAGGGAAATCGTGTTAGAAATACAGTGGACATCTCAACACAAAGGCCAGAAAAGATTGAAATGAAGTGTTTCAGGTTCTAAAAGAAAAAATTTACCCCCTAGACTGCTATATTCTGTAAAACTCTTTCAAAGTTGATGGAGAAATAAGACATTTCCTTGATAGAAGGTATGTAAAGAAATTCACGACCACCAAACCTACAGTACAAAAAAGTTCTCAACCATAACCTAAAAAGAGACAGTGGAGCTACTAATGCCAAAATGTGCAGAGGAATAAATCTACCAGGTAGTGTGAGTAGTTAGGGAAGAAGAAGAAGGAGGAGGAGGAGGAGGAAAAGGAGGGGAAGGGGAAGGGAAAGGGGAAGGGGAAGGGAAAGAGGAAGAAGAAGAAAGGAATGGGCAACAGAAAAATAATGCAATGACTAAATAAGTCAATATCTTTTAATAATAACTTGATGTGAATGGCCTCAATTCCCTGATCAAAATACACACGTTGGCAGAGTGGGTCAGGAAACAAAATCTAGAGGGCTTCTTGTTGTTTTGGTGGGCAAGGGCCAAAGAGAGTGAGTGATGCTTCAGGTGGGGCTGGGTTTGTGTATTTAATGTGTTCTTTTGAAGAACCAGCTCTTCAATTCACTGATTTATTTTATTGTTTTTTAGACCCCTTTCATTGATGTCTACTTAGATCTTTGTTCTTCTTTCCTTGTACTAGTTTTGGATTTGTATTATTTTTGTTTTTCTAGGACTCTGAGGTGCATCATAAGGTTATTTAGTTGGGTTCACTGTCTTTTTGATGTGGGCATTCACAGCTATAAAATTCTCTCTTAGAACTGATTTCATTCTGTCTCATAAGTTCTGGTATATTGTACTGGCTTTAATTCTAGGAAATGTTTTATTTCTTCCCTGATTTCTTCTGTGACCCATTGATTATGCAAAAGTGTGTGTTGAATTTTTATGTGTTTGCATAATTTTTGTGATTTTTTTGTCATTAAATTTCATTTTATTGCACTGTAATTCCATAATATGCATGCTTTATGTACAATCTATAACATGCATGTGGTCTATTTTGTAGATATTTCCATGTGCTGCTGAGAAGAATGTGTATTCTGTTGTTGTTGAGCAGAACACTTTTTACATATTAAGCCCATTTTGGAGGTTTCATTCAATTTTGATATTTCTTTGTTGATTTCTTGTCTAGTTGGTCTGTCTATTTATGGTAGTGGGGTATTGAGTTCCCCCATTATAATTGTATTAATGTTTATCTTCTTTCTTTCTTTCTTTCTTTCTTTCTTTCTTTCTTTCTGTCTTCTTGAGACAGGGTCTTGTTATGCAGTTCAGGCTGGACTTGAGCTCACTTTGTAGTCCAGGCTGGTCTCAAACTCACAACGATCCTCCTGCCTCAGAGTCCCAAGGGCTGCAATTATAGGCAAGTGCCACACACCTGGCAAATTGGTGTTTACCTGATCTTTTATGTCCAGTAGTGTTTGTTTTTTTTTATGAAGTTGGGTACACTGGTGTTTGGTGCATATAAGTTTATAATTGCTATTTCTCCTTGCTGAATTGTTCCCTTAACTAATACGTTACGTGATCAGTTTTGGCTTAAAATCCACCTTTTCTGAAAATGAGATAGCTATTTGTGCTTGTTTGGGGTTCCCACTGCATGGACTCTTGTTATTTACAAATGATTTTCAATCTATGAAACACACATTTTGTGTTAAATGTGTATTTTATTTGGAGACAAGGTTTTGCTATGTAGTTAAGGCTGGCCTTGAACTCACTATGTAGCCCAGGTTGACTTCAAACTTATGGCAATTCTGTCTCAGCCTCCCAAGTGCTGGAATTACTAGTGTACACCTCCACATCTGATGAATGTGTTTTTAAAATTATTTTATGAGTACGTGTTTGCAGTACGTAATGATTACATTCCTTGTGGAGTTGGTACATGTACATAACACATTTCAATTCTTTTCAATTCCCTTTCCCTTCCCTCCCTCCCCACTGTCTCATCTCTTTTTTTTTTTTTTTGCGGTACTGGGGATCGAACTCAGGACCCTGCGCTTGCTAGGCAAGCGCTTATTCCACTGAGCTATATCCCCATCCTGTCTCATCTCTTGATCTCCTTTTTATTTGAAAAAGATCTCTCTCTGTACTTCCTCTTATTTTTCTTTTATTTTGCTATTTACTTACGCTTTGGATTTCTTATATAAGAGAAATCATGTGACATTTAAACATGTGTCTAATTCGTTTCACTTAACATTATGGTCTCAAGTTACATCCATTTTTGTACAATGTCCCAAGTTTATTTTTCCTTATGGTGCAGCAGTACTTCATTGTGTATAAATACCACATTTTATCAATTCATCTTTTGATAGATGTATAGGCTGCTTCCAAGATTTTATTAGTATGAGGCCAAATTGTCCCTGTGGAAGAGACTGACATTACCTACCAAATCAAATCTATTCTCTCCTCTCTTGTTCATTAATGGACTTGTATGTTTCACCCACTCAGATAGAGACTGTACTTCCCTAAGTTTTGGCCAATAAGATGTAAATAAGAAAGTTCTGGATTATGAAACTTCTGGATTATGAAAGTTTTAGATGAAATTTCTGGAAATCTTATATGGAGTGGTTTATTCTTTTTTAAAAAATTTTATTATTAAGACAAAAGAACCCAGAATAACACAGAAACAATACAGAAAATACCAAGTTATAGAGAAGATAGTAGGGAATTGGCACTGGATGCTGTATAACATAATGTTATCTTCGTATTTGTTATAACAAAATCAATAAGGGAAATACCGAATTACAGAGGAGACAGTAGGGAACCATCACTGGATGCTGTATTACATAGTGTGGTCTTTGCATTTGTTAACACAAAAACAATAAAGGAAACACCAAATTACAGAGAAAATAGAGGGTTACCATTGGATGTTGTATCATATAATGTTATCTTCGTCTTTATTACTCAGTTATATAGGTGATGGCTCGTTCAATTAATCAATTTTCTCCACTTCACCTCCATTGTTCTACCACCCTGTCAGTGGTCTTCTCACTGGTAATAACTGCACTTTTGGTTTATTTACTCCCTCATGCTCTTACTTTGGGAAGAGACTTGGCTGCTTCTAAATATGCTGTATAATACGTGGGTGTACACAAATTGCTATGGCAGGGAGTGTCCAGTTGGGTAGGCGGGGTTACACAGTTAACCGCCAGGCTCTGTCAGCGCATCTACGTCTATAGGCTCAGGCGAGTCTTCAGGGCTGTCCCGGGGACTGGGCGGAGCCCCGGGGATGGGGTGGAGTGCCTGGCAGAGCTCCAGGGGTGGAGCACCTGGCATGCCCTGGGGGCCAGGTGGAGCTCCGGGAGTGGGGTGGAGCACCTGGCAAGCCCCGGGTGCCGGGTGGAGTAAAATTTATTTAGTTATTTGTTTCTTTCTAATGAACTGACCATTACATTTCTAAAGTTCTGAAATGGCCAACAGACCATAGAAAGATACTACTTCAGGCTCCTGCTTGGTTTAGTCTTTTTTTCTGTATCCATTCTTCTGCATATGATAACAGGGTACTAATGGCCATCTCGGACCCTTGAGGAAATCTTGAGACTAGAACATATGATCTGAGGACAGCAAAGCAGGAAGATGAAAGCTGGCACTCTTGATGGTACCTAAAGCTGCCACACCACCTCTACACTGCATGCTTCCTTTATTCTTTTATACAAGAGAAAAATGTGTTATTTAACCATTGTTACTTTGAAATTTTCTGTCATCCTAATTCTCATGATCTTTTTGTTTTTTTGTCTTCCTTTGACTTTTTTTTGAAAAAAAAGGTCATTACTGATCTAGAGTCAGTGTGCTTACTTACATGATCTTCTCCTCCTTCGTTCTCCTTTTTTCTTTTTTTTTTTTTTACTAATTTGCTGTCTACATTATTTATTTTAATGATTACAAAGGACTTACTATGTGTTAAATACTAGATACTGCTGTAAGTGAAATAAACATGGATATATCCTAGGAGTTAAAATAAATTGAGGACCTTACCATCCAGTGGGGAAACAAATCACTAATTTGTTAATAAAAGTAAGTAGCCATTAACTAAAAGGCTGGAAAGGCCCTTCTTTGAATACATGGACATTGTGATGTATGTTGGCTATCGAGATTTCCTTATTTTTCCCTGTACTATGATTGTTTGCAACTTCTTATGGGTGAGATGTGTTTAATTTCATGGTTGGTGCACATTATAAATGCAGTATCTATTTTCTATTTCTTTAAGAATATTTTTATTGTGAAATATAATATGCACAAAGAAAGGTACCTACAGGGACATGCCAACAAGCCCAGCTCTGCTTTACTGCAAGAGGGGTTCTCACTTTCTTTTAGTGTTTGACCACCTGTATGTTCATATAGTCTCTGTACATATAGTTAGCCTTTTTTGAGCTGCATATTTATGCATGTGTATATTCTTCTGTATCTGCTTTTTAACATGACATTGCACATGTAAGTTTCAACTATATGCTTGCCATTAGTGAAGATGGTGGAGTAAGAAACTCCCACAGTTCTAGCCAGGTGTGGTGGTGCATGTCTGCAACCCTAACCCCTGGGAGGAGAAGGCAAGATGATCATTGTGAATTTGAGGTCAGCCTGGGCTACACAGTAAGTCTGGGGGATGTGGGGAGACAGAGAGAGAGAGGCAGAGAGAGAGAGAGAGAAACAGAGAGAGACAGAGACAGACAGAGAAAGACAGAGACAGACAGAGAGACAGATACAGAGAGAGACCGAAAAAAGACAATGCATTCTCCTTTATAAAAATAACTAGCAAACTGGCAAAAACTCATGGTCAATTTTTTCAGAACTCTGAAATTAGTTAAAGGTTTGCTGCAAGCTAAAAAGAACTTATTCAAGAAAAAGTACTGAATCTCAATAAAAACAAGAATTTTATGATGTGTTAACTTCCCCTATTCCCATCAACCTCTCTTGAGCTTCCTGGTAATATGTATATATGCAAGAAATATTTACCTGTTCATATTCTATAATGACTGTTTCTAAAGGTCTAGATAGCCAGGAGTGGTGGCACAGACCTTCATCCCAGCCCTTGGGAGGGTGAGGGAGGAGAATTGCCAAGAGTTTAAGTCTGGCCTGAACTACATAGTGAGACCTTGTCTCAATCTCCCCTCTGAAAGTTTAGTTGCTAGCCGGGCATGGTGTTACGCAGCAATAATCTCGGGAATCAGGAGGCTGGGACAGCAGGATTGCAAGTTTGAGACCAGACTGAGCAAGTTTAAGGCCAGCTTGGTCTATATAAGGAGACCCTGTTTCAAAAAAAAAAAAAAAGAGTCAAAGTATATATGTATACAGAAGTGGATTTATGTGTATTAAGTTTTTTTTGTGTGGACTTCTTCTCTGTATATGAAAAACAGGAATTTTGAAATCTGATCAGCAAGCTCTTTTGGTTGGAGAAGAAAAGGCATCTATATGTCTTCCCTTTTGTTGAGAACTGATACTTCTTTTCTGATGACTGTGCAGTAACTAATATGTGTGCTAACTTTTTTTTGAGATAGGCTCTTACTATGTAGGCCAGGTTAATTAAATATTAATTTAATTAGTATTTTCTTTTGTGTTATTAGAGCATACAGAAAGCATTGTGGGGAAGGGCATGCTTTCATTTTAAGGCATAGTCTTTGAGGCAAAAAAGACCGCCTTTTTCTCTACTATGAGAATCCCATACCTAAAATAAAAATATAATATATAGGAATTATGCTGGGCATGGTGGTGCATGCCTATAATCCCAGCACTTGTGGGGCTGAGGCAGGAGGATTGCTGAGAGTTTAAGGCCAGCCTAGGTTACATAGTGAGTTCAAAACCAGCCTGTACTACATCGTTAGACCCTGTCTCAAAAAAATAAAAAGCCGAGCGTGGTGGCCCACGCCTGTAATCCCAGCACTTGGGAGGCTGAGGCAGGAGGATCGTTGTGAGTTTGAGACCAGCCTGAGGTACAAAGTGAGCTCAAGGCCAGCCTGAACTGCATAGCAAGACCCTGCATAGCAATCTCAAAAAGACTGAAAAAAAAGTATATATATATGAATTAGAATCATGAATTAGAATCATGAACTTGGGAGGCAAGTGTGACGCTTAATAAAAGAAAGCAAGAAGCAGTATTTGGAAGAGGTTAATAATTTATCCTTAGTTATAGGGAGCTGAGGACAGGTCAAAATCAAAGGATGAGGAAAGCTGAGAAAGCTTGGGGATGATTTCAATTTTTAAAATACTATTTATATTATATTTTAATTTATTCAAAAGTATTATTGATGTCTTGTTGTGGTCTTTTTTTTAGTACTGGGAATCAAACTCAGGACCTTGCACTTGCCAGGTAGGCGCTGTGCCCCTGAGCCATACCCCAGGCTCCAGTTATGATTTTTAATCTAGATGTTCCTCCAAAGTCATCTATACTCATAGGTGCAGCTGTTAAAAAGTGATTAAAGCTGGGGATATAGCTCAGTGGCACAAGCACCTGCCTGACAAATGCAAGGTCCTGAGTTTGATTCCTGGTACCAAAAAAAAAAAAGAGGAATAAAAAGTGATTAAATCATGGTGTGCTATAACGAAGTGTAGTTTTGGGGGGGTGTGGCCCTTGGAAGAGGCACATTACTGGGGTCTGGACCTGGAAGGGCATCTCTCTCCCTGGCACTCCCTTTCCTCTCTGTCTCTTGGCCACCAGGTTGTGAGCAGCTTTTCTCCACCTGAACAATAAGCCAAAATCAACCTCTCCTCTTTTTTGTTTTTGTCTTTTTGAGACAGGATCTCTCTATGCAGTTCAGGCTGGCCTTGAGTTCACTTTGTAGCCCAGGCTGGTCTTGAACTTGCAACAATCCTCCTGCCTCAGCCTCCCGAGTGCTGGGATTGCAAGCAAGCACCACCACGCCTGGCAACTCTCCTCAAGTCGCTGGTGTCTCATATTTTGTCCCAGCAACAAGTAAAGTAATAAGACATGGTAATAAGTAAATAGGGAAGAATAATCATTGGTCTAATCTTTTCTATAAAATTTTAGAACTTTTAAAGCTATAATGCTTATATTTCACTGGTGCCTTCTGCATGATTCATTTGTTTTGGAAGCAATTTCATTATGTTATGGAGAGTCAAACATTTCTCTATCTTTTGATGTATATACTATATCAGACGGAGAAAAATAAAATGGTATGGTTACCGAAGTATGTGGGGAGGTAGGTACTTTGCATAAGGGGTTATGAAAGGCTCAGCATGGTGACATGTGGGACTGGAAGGAAGAGAGGAAAGAGCGTTGGGGGCTGGTCAGATTCCCAGACACGTGTAGGAATGGCACAGGGTAAAAGGAAGAGAGAGAAGGCCGGGCATACAGCTCAGGGGCACGAGCGCCTGTGGCAAATGCAAGGTCCTGAGTTTGGTTCCCAGTATCAAAAAAGAAAGAGAGACAATACTTAAGGTGTCAGGTGATTAGGAGAAATCTGTTTTTAGAGAACAAGCTGAACAATCTTTGTGGTTGACCCATTTTTATTAGCCAGTAGGGGGAAGGGGTCATGTGTCATTCCTGAAATGGTTGATGGAAATTTTGAACAATAAGGAACAGGTTAAAAGGGGTACAAGGCCTTCTCTGTACTCGAGTGTCTGCACAAGTTACTAGCATTTTTACATTGTCCTCAGCAGATGTTATCTTGTCCTGGGAGCACTGTGATTATGAGTTTAACCCACACAGCCAGAGAGCATGCAGCCTTTCTCAGACTTTTTTGTTCCCAAGACAAATCAACACGGGCCTTGGGACCGTGGCGCCTCGTCAGCATCTTGTCCCTCCCCGACCCCCCCCAATCCTTACATTGCCTGGTCCGCAACAAAAGAAGCCTTGAAACTTTCTGGCAGAAGATTATGTTCATCAAAAGGAGCGTTCTGGAGGAGGGGAGACTTCTTGTGTGGTGAAGGAGCAGCAAAACTCTGTGGCGCGCATCTGTAATCCCCGCAGTCAGAAGGCTAAGGCAGGAGGATCATGAGTTTGGAGATGGGTCTGGACTACATAGAAAGACCCTCTTTTGGAGAAGAAGGAAAAAAGCTCTCAATCCAATGAAAACTGAATGAACCAGGAAAGAGCGGAGTCAGATTTAATGAGTTGACTACATCTTGTCAGATATTATTTGAATTTAGATTTTGATTTGATTCTGAATGAGACTGACTGGAAGCCAGCGGACTGTGGGTTTGAATTTGTTCCTTTTCTTTTTTGAGACAGAGTCGTTATGCAGTCTAGTTGTCCTAGAACTTGCAGTTCTCCTTCCTCAGCCTCCAGGTTGGAGTGTCTTTAATTATCCCAGGCCATTAGAGTGTTTCAGACAAGGAAGTGACTTAATATGATATAACTTTTCAACAGCTAGGGTTAAAGAAGAATCACAGGGACCAACTAAACCTGTTGAAATAATCCTGGCAAGAAATAATGGTAGTTTGTGTTAGCCTGGTAGTGACAGGGTTGATGAAAGTAGGTGGATTCTGTACGTAATCTGAACATATATTCAATAAGACTTATGAGTACATGGACTGTGAGGTGTGAGACACAGGAATTGAGACAGAGTCCAGTTTTGTTGTACATACCTGTAAAGATGTAGTTTGCAGTTTTCTAAGATTTAAAAAAAATATGGGAAGAGGCAGGTTTGGGGGTAAAAATCTGAAGTTTGTTTTTGAACACAGGAGATTTCAGATACCTGTTACACAGCTGCAACAACAAATTGTTGCCTCACACATACTCCCTACCTGACCTACATCAGTGCGCTGCAGACAGCCTGACCTCTAACTGCTGGTACTTCCATTTTCCGATCTGGCAATTTTTTCAAACTAAAGCAAAACCAAAAGGCAGGGAAGACCCATAAAAGAAAAGCACAAAAAGAGAAACTCTGCCCTTTCTTGTCCTATTTTATGCTTTTTTTCTTTTGATACTCAATCTTGCTATTTGTCTGGCTGGTCCTGAACTTCTGGCCTCTAGTAATCTTCCTGACTCAGTCTCCCAAGTATCGGGGACCACAGGCACATTCCACAGTGCTTGGCTGTTTTCTGCCTTGAGAATGTGATGACTGGTGGTGTTGCAACCATCAGAGAAAGTCCAAGAGGACTGAAGAGTGGCTAACCCAGGACACTGGCCTTGTGGAAATCAATCTGTTTCAGCAATCACTTACCTCTGGGATGCCTGCTCTGTGAGAAAAACAACTGTTTCTGTTACAGTCACAAGTGTTTTGCTGCTTGCCATTGAAAGTATTTTTAACTGAGTCACTGCTCAATACTAGCAGTTAACCTTAACAAGTATTTACTACATATTAAGTGATTACTTTTTGTTTGTTTTCTTGAGACAGGGTCTTGCTGTGTAGTTCAGGCTGTCCTTGAATTTATGATTCTCCAGTTTCAACTCCCAAAGTCCTGGAACAGTGGTGGTGACCCTTTCAGAGCTTTCAGTGATACAAACATTGTAGGTGTGCCAAAGCACTTTACATATATTTTTCTCATGTACTACTTGTATTAACTTTATAGATTAGTTACTTTTTTACTGTGATTTTTTTTTTTTTTTTTTTAGATGAAGTCTTGGTATGTTGTCCAGACTAGGCTTGAACTCCCGGGCTCAGGAGATCCTCTTGCCTCAGCCCTTGGAACAAGTGCCTGTACCAGTGTACCTGCTTGAGTTAGTTATTATCTCCATTCTAGGTAAGAAAATTGAGCCGGCGTGGTGGTGCATGCTTGTAATCCCAGAACTCGGGAGGCTGAGGCAGGAGGATCGTTGTGAGTTTAAGACCAGCTTGGGCTACAAAGTGAGCTCAAGGTCAGCCTGAACTGCATAGTGAGACCTTGTCTCAAAAAGACAAAAACAAAACAAAACAAAAACCAAAAAAGTTTAACACTGAGGCATGGAGAAGCCTGCACCTAGGCAGTCCTGCTCTGCAGCCCTTACTCACACTTTGCTCTATTGCCTTCCAATACTTGTCATTATACAGTTTGATATAAAGCTACAATGATAAGCCTTACTGTGGCAAATTCTTTTCCAACTCCACAATATGAACATTAATCACATATCCAAAACTTTAAATGTTTTAAATGAGCTTTATATGTATACATATAAACAATGACCAAAACATTAAAAAAATTTTTTTTCCAAAACACATTATAATGTTCCTCTTTGCAATTTGAAAGTAAATACATAAATACATAAATAATGGTGTGCACCACTATATTTGGCATGCAGTCTGGAATTTAAATGCTTTAAGAGACAACACAAGTTTTAGTTATTGTCTTATTATTCAAATAAAATAGATGAATAAAAGACAACCTAAAACTGTTCTTTCACCTATGAGTTCTAACCAGAAATGACCAGAAGTGAATGATGTGAAATCGTCTTTGGGCACAAGAGTAAAGTGCAACATGGAAGCTGGGCATGGTAGCACACATGTGTAATCCCAGCACTTGGGAGGCTGAGGCAGGAGGATGGCTGTGAGTTCGAGCCCAGCCTGGGTTATAGAGTGAACTTAAGGCTAGCATGAACTACAGAGCAAGACCCTGCCTCAAAAAAAAAAAAAAAAAGAAAAAAGGCTGGGGATACAGCTCAGTGACACAGTGCCTGCCTGGCAAGTGTGAGGTCCTGAGTTCAATACCTGGTACCAAAAAAAAAAAAAAAAAAAAAGGTGGACATGGTGGTGCACGTCTCTAATCTCAGCACCAGGGAGGCTGAAGTAAGAGCATTGCTGTGAGTTCGTGGCCATCCTGGCTTACATAGTGAGTTCAAGGCCAGCCTGAACTATACAGTGAGACATTGTCTCAAAAAAAAAAGCAAACCAAAAGACCTAAGAAGAAAAAAATAAAAAGTACAACATGGGACCTTGTTGACTTCATTTTTCTTGGGAGCTCCTCATACATTTCCCTGCGCCTTTGAGTGTGTGTGTCTGCGAATTGAACCTACAGCTTTATAGATGTTAGGAAATTCTGTGCCACTGAGCTACAGCTCCTGCCCCGTTCCTATTTATAGCAAAATTCTCTAAATAATGGCTAAAAGCCACAATCTATATTTCCACCCAACCCACTGTCTTTTGATCCAATCAAAATTTTAACCCAACCATCCAAACTCTTCTTGGCATCCTAAGTGCTATCTATATCACTAAGCCCAGTGTAAATTCTAAGTCTTTATTTAATTGGCTTATCAGCAGATACGATCTGTGGTCCTTGGTCTCTTGCTGGATCTTCTTTTTTTTTTGGTTTTCTGTGAGAGGGTCTCCCCATGTAGTTGAAAGGCTGGTTTTGAACTCACTGTGCAGCATGGTCTTGAACTGAGAGCGATCCTCCTGCCCTGAGTGTTGAAATTACAGGCAAGGACCACCACTGAGAAGCAAATGGGGGATCTTTATCTGACTATCGATCTTTATCTGCTAAGGATCAAACTCAAGGCTAAGCTACACCAGGAATCTTTATTTCTTGACACAGATTCTTGCCAAATTCCCCAGATTGGCCTTGAACTTGTGATCCTCCTGTTTCAGCCTCCTAAGAAGCTGAGATTATAGGAGAGTGAAGCAAGCATAGCAACTGCGTTTCTTTACATTCACACCTTTGATCCTCTCATCTTTGCTCATAGCTTTGCAATTCTTTGACGTATTTCCCTTTGACAAATGTGAGTCTGTGTTCCCAGAGGGCAGTCGTGAAAAGGTAGCAGATATTGAATCTTAAGAAATTGTAAGTTCTTACTTCCTGTTTGTTATGGTTTGTGTCTTGGTGTCTCCCCAAAGCCTCCTGCGGTCATGGGGCAGGCTTTTAGAGTTTGATTGATTATGGGTGTGAGAGCTACATCTGCCCTAGGCTGCACAGTTTTGCATAAGGGTTGGAAAGAGGCTGCTTGCTGCTGCTCCTTCATTTTGCTATTGTTTTTGCTGTGTTCTGCAGCCGTGAACTGTTGCCCTCTGCTAGGTGCCACTCTGCCTTGGAACCAGCCAACTATGGACTAAAACCTCCATAAACTGTGAGCTAAATAAATCTTTTCCTTCTTAATTTTGGGTGTCAGGTGTTTTGTCTCAGCAGTGAGAGAAAAGTAACCGAGACACTGTTTCTTGAATATTCTAAGAACCCTGAACAGCCATTTAAGAAGCTGTGCTGTAGAAGCCATGTGTAGGCACACTGGTCAACAGTTGCAGTTGAGCCCAGACTTCCAACTGTTCTTGCTGCCAAAACTGAGACTAAGGAGACCTGGGGTCTTGCAGATCAGCTCATCTGGCAGCTGAATACCATGGAGAGACTGCGGGTGAAGCATGTAGAACAGAAGAATTGCGCAGATGTGACAGGCTCTAAATCCCAATCACAAATATTATAAACTACAGTAGTTGTTTTCAGCCACTAAGCTTTAGGCTAATCTGGCTTGCTGCAATAGTAAAGAACAAATGTCATTCTGCTGATGACTCACAAACTGCCTTCTGAATCCAGATTCATATCTAACTGCCCATGTGTCAATGGCTTGTTCCCCAGGGTAGCACTATTAGGCAGTGGTGGACCCTTGAAGAGGTGGGCCTGGTGGGAGGTCTTTAGGTCACTGAGGATGTATCCTCAAAGGAGACAGAGGGACTCTAGCTTTTTCTGCCTTTTGCTTCTTGGGCATCAGGTGAGCCATTGTGCTGTGCTTCATGGTCTGTGACATTGTTATCTAACACCCAAACCAGAGGCCTAAAAGTACTGAGTCCACCCAATCATGGTTTGGAACCTCTAAAAACATGAAGCAAATAAACCTTTTTTTCCCCCTTTTTTCTTTTTTAGTCTTTTTGAAACAGGGTCACGCTATGCAGTTCAGGCTGGCTTTGAGCTCACTTTTTAGCCCAGGCTGGTCTTGAACTCACAAAGATCCTTTTGCCTCAGCCTCGTGAGTGCTGGGATTACAGGTGTGTGCTACCATGCTGGGCTAATAAACATTTTCTAAGCTATTATCTAAGGTCTTTTGTTACAGTGATGGAGAGCTAACAAACAGCCACAGAAATGGGACAACTGAATTCTAGTGAGATAGGATATTAGGGCTTGGCAAACACTGTCTGGGAAATTAGGCATGACCTGTTAATTATAATATCCTAGACATTTGCACAGAACAGTTGCCAAAACCCTACATGTGGACTTCTCTCAAGAAGTGGAGGAGGTTTGGTATAGGATGGTTTGCACCTGACATCAGCCTGAGATATGGGATCTCATGGATTTCCTCAAGATTTGTTTTTTTTTTTTTAATT
>PVLD010019313.1:0-36766 GCA_004027595.1 Dinomys branickii
GGAGGGGGAGGAGGAGACCTGGAGGGGAAGGGGAGGAGGGTATGGGAAGAAGGAAGAGAAGAAGCACTTTGTTATATTTTGTGTTTCTTTTTTCTGTCGCTTTATCTCATTTACATTTTCATCTGATTTTTTTAAAAGTAATGTTTAAGGCATGATCATTAGGATAATATTAGTTATTGTATCTCAAGAAACTTTACTGCATCCTCTTTCTTTTAATATACTCAATTGAGTTTTATCAGAGTAGAAGTTTAGAAATTTTAAAATTTTATGTTCATCTCCCTCTTTTTTCAGTTTTGACAGTGTGTGCCAATTCATTTCCTGAGTTGGAAAATTATCACCAGATTTTAAACATTTTCCACTGACCAGGCATGGAAACAGATGTACTGTTAGTACTCTAGCAACTGAGATTTTAAAATTATTTGCAAAAATTGTAAAGTCAGACATTCTCCTGAACTAGCAAGGCAATTAGTAAATGTCCCAATGTTAATAATGGCTCTAAGATTTGAATTGAATAAGAACAAAGTGCGTACATAAGGGAGATGCTTGCTCTGAAGATGAAAAAATTTGGATATTCTATTTGACTTGAAAATTTAAATTTTGATACAGTTTATTAATTGATACCCTATTTTTCCTAGAAATAATGGGTTCTTTTCATGGCTATTAGACATCAGCAGTTTCTCAGTAACAATAAGTATGTTATCAGAATAGATTTAAGTGGGTTTTCTGTGTGTGCCCTGTTCAGATTTTTAATATCTGCTTACAGTCAGTTACCAAAAATAAGAAAACGTGGATTCAGAATAGGGAAGTTAGCAGATGATGATGGTAATGATGGAAAAAACAAAATTTAGTTTATTTTTGTCTTTTAATCTTGCAGATGTTAAAATTGAGTAGTTCTAGAAAATAAATCTAATTAGTTTGTTAATATCTTCTTTTCCTTATTCAACAGCAATTTGACTTTCTTCCTCTTAGCATTTAGGAACACTCAAACTTTCTTCGAAAAATGTGCCTCCAACTACCCTCCGATGAACCAGTGTTTTGACAAGAACTTTGCTCATATTCTTGCTCCATCGTGCCCAGAGTAGGGACATTGGTTAATGTCCCCCTTTCAGTTTTTTTCATCTGCAAATCAGCAGTGATATTTCCTATTTTAGGGAGTGATTGTGAAAATAAGCAGCTATAATGCATGAAAAGCACATTACAACATACAGGTTTGCGAACACAAATTAGTTAATAGTCATTATACAAAGAGTTTAATAGAACTAATTTTTCTTGAACTACTTTAAAATCATATAACCATCTCTGTCTTGTCTCATTCTGTCATCTGCCCTCTGTGGGAGCATGTGAAATGGGAAAGTCTATGGCTCATAGTAAGACCCGTCCTGAGCTCTCCGCGTACTAGTGGCACGACTTCCCATTAAAAAGTTAACCCAGGTAAAGGGTCAGTTCTTCCTCTTTTGTAAAATAAAGAAGAATACTACAAAACCTGTACGCAGGACTCGGTGAGCCTTCTGTGACACTGAATGTGAAGCATCCAGTGTGGGGATCATAGCAGAGCTCACAGTGTTCTCTCCTCCCTGGTTATAATCACTGACTCAATTCAAGTTTTGTTCACAGTCCTCTCACCTGTTCCTTGTATCACTTTATATGACTGCGACAGTCTCATTTACTGTTTACAAAGCACAGGATTTCTTGTACTTTTAATAAAACTAACTGTGCAGAAAATAGAAACATTATGTCTGATTTTTATAATAATTAAAGTAGTAAATGTGTGTATATGTCAGTCACAGAAAGATAGGTTAAGAGAGATTAAGGAAAAATAGGAGTGGACTTCGTATTGCTTTTGAGCACAGAAGAGAGATTATGGGTGATTCTCTTCATACAGATAGTTCTTATTCAAATGTAGCACCATAAAAATGAAGAGTTGTGCTTTTAGTTTGATCCACTTGAGGTACCATGAATATATTTGATGCACTGTCACCATATACTAGCTTTGTACTTTTTCATAGCAAGTCGCACAATACATATGTGTTATCTTAGAATCCCTGTGGGTGAGTAAGTCCAGTGCAGGTTGGGTGTCTCCTGCACTCAGGATTCCGCAGACTGAAACCAAGGTCTCAGACTAGACTGTGGTTCACCTGGAGCTCAGGGCGCTCCTCCAGGTTCACTGGGTGTTGTCAGAATTCAGTACGACCTCCTTGTGACTTGGTTGTTTATTTCATGCAATCTACCCAGAAAAGTCTGCTGCAGGCTGCTACAGATGAGTGTTCTGCAACATAATGCAACCATGGTTATAACTGTTTTACCCTAATCACAGATCTCACTCACATCTAAGGCAAAGTGAACACACAGGCTGTGTAAACCACAGGGTGGAAACCTTGGTAGAGTTAGACTCCTACCTACCATATTCCCCCATTTTCTCACCACACAGTTGTAAGGGATGAGGTCCTTCCCCAAGTTTTAAGAGCCCAGACATACTCAATGATCCAGACGGATGACTAGCCTTTACTCCATTGGAAAAGCCACTCAGATCACATGGATGAAGGCAGCTTATGAAGGTTACACTGTGATGAAGAGAAACAGTTGTATTTCTGTATGTATCTGACCAGGTTTTGGTGTAAATCAGAAAAAGACATGTCACTCAGGACACTAAGCTTGGGGAGCAGAGCACTGTCTCATTTGAGCATCTGTTCCCGAAACACCCATGTGGGAAAGCCCATCCCATGCAGAGAGGTGTGGAACGGAGGTTAATCCAGCCTCTCTGCTTGTGTATATTGTGTGACCCAGGTCAGGAAGGCCTATCTTTCTACAGCAGAGAATTCTCACCTGGGAAAATTCTGTCCTATCCAGTGGATTATGTTAGGAGTCAAATGAAATCACACATAAGAAAGGTTTCAGGCAACTAAAAGAGACCTCAGGCTGCAATATGATACACTCACTCTCAGTGGGAAATTGACCCGCAGGAAAAGGCCTTTGGGTAGGTTAAAACAGTGGTCAGCAATTTCATACAGTTTAATACAGCAGTATCGCTTTTTGTTAGTCTCCTCCTCCCAGTAAATATTAGTAAACATCACTTTTGAAAACTTTCTCTGTGCAACTCCTGCATCACCAGTTGTCAACTATAAAGGTTTAGGATCTTAACATTCATTGCTCAGGAGAAAGTCTTATCCATGAAAGTAGGGAAAATTCTACACCCTCTGGATTTTAAAAAAGATGAATGTATAGTCTTAAATGTATGACAAGAACATTCCCAGAAGAATACTGAGGGCCTTAATGAATAATAAAAATAATTCTGTAAAATGTGTTTTTATATTTTCTTCAAAAGTTGATTTTTTGATGTTAATCAATAATGCTAATTTGTTTGTATCCTAAGGCAGGTGTTTGCTAAGGCTTTGGTTTATGACAGCTAAACATCGGGGTCTGTGTGTCACTGGGTGAAATTTAGAACTGTGTCCATGGTTGGTAGGTATGGTTGGTAGGTAATTGTCCATGGAAATATATGATCTGAGATGAACAAGGAGGGCAACTCCACAGATAACTTATTCATGGGGATGAAGATCATGTTCTAGTTGTTCACTGTCAAATCTGTAGTGAATCTGTTTCAGCAGGACAGTCCAGGTGAACAGGAACCTAAAGTAAGTACTTCTTCACAATGTATTAGGAAGAACTTAGTCACACGGTCACTTTCATTTTTCTTTGCAGAAACTTACTGTTCTTTTCTAATTTCAAATATTTGTTGACCTCTTGTGTTAGATTTAAGGTAGAGAAAAACCTTCCAAGAATTTCTATGGTAAACTCTAACTTCTGTCTGCCAGGAAGACCTTAACCCCAGTTACAGGTCTGCTAGAGAGAGTTCAGTGCTGGAAGGCAGATGGATGAGGGCCTGTGGATAAGACTGCCCATTCATGAAAAGAATAAAAACTTGGAAGAGGGCAGAACTTCTGTAGGACAATGGCTGAATCAAAACTTCCTAGATTTTCTTCTAACAGGGACTCAGAGGCAGGACCACAGTGACCAAGGACTCTTAGGTTTCTGAAGATATATTCACATGTCTTCTCAGGCAGGGAGTCTTAGATACTTGGTTGCCTCAGATGCCTGAACCACTGTCTTCAGAAGGTTCATGTAGACCTGACCCTGTGCCTGGTGGTGACCCTTGCTTGGGAGGAGCCAAGAGAGCAGGAGAAAGGCCAACGCCATCTCACTGAGTGTTCCTTTCACCCAGAAAAAGTGATGAGGGCATTGAGACAACTGAGCGATGATGTCCCCCATAATAGCAGTGCTCCAAACTGGACCATAGAACTTGTCTACTCAGAGTCCCGTCGCCACCTCTACCGCCTTGAGATGCCAAAGTGCTGCCGCCTGGGCACCAGACATTGCATTGCACCACCAGCATGCTGCAGCTGCAAGGAAATGTGGAAACAATTGGTACCTGGGAGTTTCAACATTTTCAGCTGGAGATGATTTCTACCATTCGCAAAGAGACATAGAATAATATAAGAAATGCAAACAAATACAGGACAACTACAGTATGACTGGTAGTCTCCAGAGAAAGCTTTAGTAGGCTTGATTACAAGTATACCACGTTAGCTACCAAGCTTATAAGCTAGGAATTACTCTTTTGGAAGTATGAGAATTGGAAGTTGGCATCCTAGACTGGGGAGAGTGTTACTCTACCACTTGGGGATTATTAACTACATTCACATGTGTGGGTTTTCTTTTTCTGAGTACTCTGCAGCATGCTTTTCTTAGTTGATATGTATTCAACAATTTTTTTTTTTCTTTGAAACAGGATCTTCTTATGTGCCTAAGTTACCCAGGCTGGGTTCAGACCTTGGATCCTCCAGTCTCAGCTGCCCAGAGTGCTGGGATCACAGGTGTGCACTACCATGTCTAGCCTTAACAATTTATTTCTTGCAACCAATTTATTTTCTGTTTCTGACTGTGCTTTCAATTTTTTCCCTTTGTCTTGGTCATACTGTCATAAAATCATGAATATTTTCTGACTTCTACCTGCATGTTCTGATGTCAACTTTCCTTAAGGGACAAAGAGACACCCAGAAAAGGTTTCTGAGAACAATCTTTTCATTTATTATTGGGTCCGATCATTTTGCTTTCTTTGATTTGTTTATTTTTGCTAGAAAAGAAGACTCAGTTTCAAAGTTGAAACGCAGCTACAGAAACCACACTGAACTCTGTTCTTCTCATTAAATTACTTCTTCTCAGCATCAAACACTTTCATCTATGGGCTGCTTGGGTTGAGAAGGTTTTGCGACCTGTCCTCATTTCCATTAAGACTCACGGGGGACACTGGAGGGTGACAGTAAGGCTGGAAGAAGGAAAAGGGCTTACTCTTTCCTAGTTCCTTCTTTTGAGATTCTTGTTACACTGTCTACCCACCCATCTCTTCACTTATTGCACTGTTCGCTTATTGTATCATTTTTCCCTCTCATATTTTCTTATCTGTGCGCTCTCCTCTCTCAGATGCAGTAACTGCAGAAGCTCCCTGACACTGTTCCCTGCAGCATTTTCAGTTTCTTCCCACAGCCATGGTTTGCACCTGTGCCAGCTCTCACAAGGCAGTCCCTTCCTCAGACGTCTGAGTCCCAGCTTGTGAGTTCAAATAATTCCTACTTTTCACCTTTGGTAACTCACCCTTCAGGATGGTCGCTGCTTCCAGAAATTGTACAGCTGAAATAACTTTGGTTCTTACCCTTTTTGTTACCTAATTAATAGTTTCTTACATAGTTGGTTTTTTTTTAATTAAATTTTCTCTAAGTATCTAACATGGGTTCTGACTTTTGCATTTTTTGGTCCATTTTTTTAGTGACGTTGGGGACTGAGGCCAATTCTTGTTCTTGGTAAGCACCCACTCTGTCTCGTAAACAGTCTCAGCCCTTGATTCTGTTTTGATTTATGCAGCACGAGTGTGCATCTGACATAAGCGAACTCAAGTGTTTTATGAATTACAATAGCTTCAAAAATGCTAGCATTTAATTTTTTGAAGCCTCACATACAGTAAGGAGAAATCAATAAATGGCCTTTTGATGTGATAAAAATTAGTAACATTCATCCAGGTTTCACTCCCCGTTCCGGCTCCATGGTGAGCACTTAAATGGATTACATAGCTTATCTTACCTGAGCTGTGAAGTGGGGAACAGTAATGTTTAGTAGTTTTACCATAAGTAGAAGGAGTCTTAGTCAGATTGATTAATGTGCTGAAGTTCATAGCTAATATGAATAGAACTAGGAATTGGATCCATGTGAGTTTAGTCTGCAAACAATGTTTCTTCACTTGGATTCAGATCTGTACTGGGGCACTGGGTGTCCCCTTGAAGCTAGCATGAAACCAATAATTAGGAAAAGCTTCAGGGATCAGTGAAACCCACAGCATTGCACTTAGAAATTCACTGCACTGGCTGCAGTTCTGTTGTTCTCTGCTATAGTGTTACCTTCTACAAAATTTGATAGTAAATAAAATTACTCTCTCAAAATTTAACAAATAGTAATTATAGATGATTTGTATTGCTTAAAAACCTGTCAGTTCACTTATTGTATGGTTTTTGCATCTCATACTTCAACTTCTTACATTGTTCACTTATTGTATTGTTTTTTCATATTTTTTTGTGTGCTCCAGTATTTCAGATACAGTGACTACAGAACATGCCAGAGCCAAAGCAGACCCAGCTCTCACGAGAATCCAGTGCAGGGGCTCAGCTGGATCCTGCTTTGCAACAGACATCATAAAAAGTCAAAAACACTCGCTGGGCTCCACTGCCCAGTGCAAGTCTCCTTTCTCAAAAGCTTTACCCATTGACTGTTGAAGACTTGGCTAAGGTTAGTTGTATTCACAGATATGGAGGTATAATTGGACTAGTGTTATGATTTGTGTCTGGATGTCCCCCCAAAGCCTCATGCAGTCTTTGGGGGTCTTCTTGTACTTGTGATTAATTCATGGGTGTGAGTGCTACACCCACCCTGGGGCAGATAACTTGCATACAATGTAAAGGAGGGAAAGAGGCTGCTTGTCTCAGCTCCCCCCTGTACTCTTGTTGCCTTTGCTGTCTTCTGCCACCGTGAACTGTTGCCCTGGGCCATGTGCCACTCTGCCTTGGAGGCAGCTGAGTATGGACTGAATCCTCCACAGACTGTGAGCTAAATAAACCTTTCCTTCCTTAGTTCTTGGTGTTGGCCATTTTGTCTCAACAATGAGAAAAAAGTAACCAAGACACACTGCTTTTCCTGCTACATGGTCACTGTTGCTGGCAGCAGGTCTTACAAAAGATATAACATTGATGTAGACCTTGAAAATTAAAAGTACACAACTTAAAAAAAAGTGCACATTTCTTTTTTAAAAAGGATACTGTGCCTGTGTATTATAAATTTCATTCAAAGATAACATTTAACCTGCCATTTTCTTTAACTTTGATGAGAGCCAACATTTCAATCCTTCTCACTTGAAAAGTGTTGGAACCGTCACCCTGCAGTTGTCTTTCCTGGAAAATAATGTTCGTGATAAACAAGCAACAGTCTTTAGGGAGCAGTTATTTTTGGAAAGAATTAAAAGAGGGAAAAGTTAGTGCTATGGCCATAAGGCAGAAATGCAATGTATCAAAGTATTAACCTAAGTATTTTTCTTTTTCTCTCTTTCAGGATGAGATGAGCAGGAAAGGGAGGAGGGTTATCATTGGCCTTTAGTTTTTTGTTGCTGAGTAAGTGAAAAGAAATGGAAAATGAGGTTCTTCCAATTTCAAACTGTTACAATATGGTTACTTACATGCCCTACAGAGGATTCCTGAAGGCACAAACCCAGCCGCAAATCGGTACACGTCAGCACTTTGCATAAAAGGAAAACATCCATATCTGACTCAAGCAACAGTGAAATCAATACAGAAACATTTCCAGAGAAGTCCCGCAGGTTTTTTATGCATTTGCAGCTAGTATATCGTGCAAAAAAATCTTCTGACTGTTGAATAAATCAAGTTTAGATCCACAATCCCTAAACTTCCATGATTTTCTTTATTGTCGCCTGGGGAGGACCCTGAAGATGTGAAGTTGCATTTGTTTCCCCTACTGTTTTGATCCTTATTAGATGGTTTATCTCTCTGCTGGTTTTTTTTGATGGGTTTGAGGACAGGGGTTAAATTCATATCTTATAGTCTTTCTACCACAGCTTCCTCCAAAGCTTGCAGAATGTCATAAAAGGAGCATCTGACCAACTCCAGAGCCAAAATATTGCCCTCGGCTTTTGGCTCGTACTGCATTTTCTGTCAGCTGAATTATGCCCAATCTTCTACGGAGTTGCATTCAGTTTTGATTGCCCCTGCGTGCCTCAGCTGCCTATGTGACTCAAACAATTATTTTAGATACTATTGGAAAGGATTTTACAAATATGTTAAGGATAATGCTTCAATGTGTTCAAGAAATTCTGAGGGTTATCCAGATTTATTTTGGTTAAAAAAATCCATTGTTCTAAATCCAATTTTTGTAACATTTTTTTTTAAGAAATTGGACCTTTTGTATAATATGATGAGTATTTCACAGTGAAAATGTATAAGATCAAGGGATGTTTCCCTCATAATAGCTCATAGCAGTGGTCTGTCAATAAGCAGAATGAAAGAAATCAATCAATTAGTGTGGCTTGGTGAGACTGTTATCCCCATATTTTAGGTTAGACCCCCCTTGTTGTATAGTACCAAATCTGTATTATAACATCAGTTATAATATTTGTGTGTTAAACCATCTATAGAATTGTTCCTTTGTGCCCAGTTTCCCCCTCTGTAGATTGGAAATCATATACTGAATATTTTAAGGGCACCTGCAAATAGATATTCCAAAATATGCTTAGAGCTACATAAGGCATATAGTCATTCTCAATGTATTTTGCTGTTGCTATTATTAGTATTTCATTAGATTTTGATACCTTCAAGATTGAAACTCTGTTGTGTATAGTTCTTAAATTAATAAGGACCTACCAGCCCCTTAGTAATTTTGTTACATTTACTGGCACTCAGAAATTTGAAAGGTGCATGCTGAATTATATATAAAAATATAGCTCATCTTATACTTAGTTGGCATAAAACTTGTACAGAAATAAGATACAGTGTTAACAATCAAGGCCATAATACAACTCCGAGTTACAGCTAGCCCATGATCCTGCTTTCCTGCCTGGGTTTCCCTGCCACTTCCTGTATCAGGAAGGTGAAATTAATTGCAAAGCCCATGCTCAGTCACCCCCCACTTCCCATACAAGATGTGGTATGTTCTGTTTTCCAGTTAATTTATCCCACTCTTCCTGATCTTGTATGTCTGTGTGAAAGCATGTGTTTTCTTAAAAGCAAGACATAAAAAACTCATATCTATTTTCCCGAGTGCCTTTGCTCACAGTAGGTTTACAGAAACTATTTTCAGGATGAGTGTACGATGCAGTGAGAGCAGGGGTCTGGCTGGAATTTTGTGAAGATACAGGAATAGTCTTTGAGGAGCACTAAATTACTAATACATGAATGAGCCTGGTCTTCTTAGCATTAGGCAGGTAATGTTAGGGGAAATCATCTATGATTGTAGTGGTGATAATATCCCAGTTCCCTGCCCCATAGCCCTGCATCAGAGAGGCCTAAAAGTGTCATGTCTTCCAGATTAAGGACTAGAACCTCCAAACCCATAAGGCTAAAAAAACCTTTTCTCTTTATAAGTTTATTTATCTCAGGTATTTGTTCCAGTGAAGGAAAGTTATCTAACACAAGGGCATGTCCTGGAGAAAGAGATTGTGGACATATGGTAGCCAATATGTGGTCAGGTTGCAAAGGTCCTGAAACACTGCATCAAAATTAATACACCTTCAAGGGGAGCTTGGGTGTCTAAAACTGGAGCGGGAAATGGAAGGAGCATGTTCCAGGCTGAGTGGGGCACTGCGGAAGTTGCCCAGAGTTGCACAGCTGGTCAATAAATTCTGATGCAACACATATTCTGCATATGATGCAAAGACATGTTCAGGACATAGTCTGATGCAAGGCATATGTGATATGGAATTTTCTAATAGCCACATTATAAAAATGTAAGAGAAAGAAAAATACTGAAGTTAATTTGCATAATATGTTTTAGTTAACTCAATGTGTCCAAATTTATCATCTCAAAATGTAATCAATATAAAAAGTATTATAGAAATATTCTATATTCTTTTCTTCATGCTAAATCTTTGCAATCTGGCACTTAGAACTCCTTTCAAGTAGGACCACATTTCTAATGCTTAAAGTCTATGTGGCTAATGCGTGCCATGTTTGGCAATGCTGAGCTGGACGGTTACTTACATCTGTCTGTTTTAGCCTGCCGAGCTTGTACCCAATCCTACAAAGGTGGCAGCAGAGCCAGAGCGAGTGATGATTTGAGCAGAGAAATGGAAGGATTAAGTTTTTATTATGCAGAAAGCCCATCTACTAATGCAGCCACTGGAGGGTGAACTGGCTCTGTGCAGGAAGGCTGGAAACCGACAGACCTTCAGATTCCCTGGGGTCACTCTGCAGGAAGGTCTAAAGTTGGGAAAGTGCTTACAACAATGGGGATGGGTAAAGAATGACTTTTCAAAGTGGTCAGGAAGTCAAATGCACAGAGTGGGGAGACCAGTGGGGCCTTGGGCTGCCCAAAGAAAAGCTGAGGGAGAACAAAAGCAGATCTCTGAAGTGCCGCCCTGAGCTTAGGGAAGAAATGATGAGAGCAAAAGGGTGTGTGTTGGTTAGACATGCTAACTCAGGAGCCAGCGGTTTGGTCAAGTAGAAGTGCTCAGTCGATTTTTATTTTTAAGAAAAACTTATATTAGGATGTAATAATTGTACATATTAACAGGTGGAGTGTAATAATTCAACACGTGCATGGAGCATGCACTGATCAAACTAGGATAATTATCATTTTTTTCTTCTTATCATTTCTTTATGTATGGAGACCTCAACCTCCTTTCTTCTAGAATTTCATAAAACGCATCATAGTTTATTGTGAAATATAGTCACCCACTCTACACAGACATTAGAATGTGTTCCTTCTATGGTTTAGCCCTTCATCCAACCTGCCTTTCTCTCTCTCCCCTTCTTACCTTGTATGAAGCACTATACCACATGCAGATCAACTTTGCCCCTGTCTGTTCTAGCCATGAAAAGAGACAGTACTGTATGAAAACACAAATTCCTGGTGTAGATAGACTCCCCCAACAAACATACTTGCCACAAATTAAGTTGCATCTCAATCATTTCATCCATCAGGGCTTTAAACAGTTCTTTTACTAGGATCTACATACATCTCTCCTGTCTCTTAGTAAGGCCATGGACATGTGAAGTCCTTATTTAGAAACTCCCTGTTGTTATGTAGCACGGCATACCTGGGTTACAATTCCCATGCTGTCACTTATTAAGGAAGCTTGGAAATAAGTTTGACGCATGATAGTTTCCTCCACTATAACATACAGCTAATAATACTACATAGCCCATAGATTGGTATAATTCTCAGTGATTTCCAGCATACAGTAAGGAAGCTATAGGCATTTGTTAAATGATGTGCAACTTTATAGAATGCATTTTCTTTGTTAAATGGATATCTCATAACTTCATTGACCAAAGCATTGAGATCTTATCCATACATCCAATGATAAGAAAGTCATTGTTTTTTGTTTCAAATTCATCCAAAATATTTTCACGAAAGTGATTGGTGAGTAAGTGTCCAGCGTTTTAAATTCTATTTTGACTTCTGAATAGCAAATATTACACTAACAAAGAGCTTCTTGCTCCCGGCAATTCTTTTCCATACACATTTGTTTTAACATTTTGTTAAGGAGCAATTATAAAAAGTAGTAATAGGTAGAAACAGGACTTCCGTTTTCAGAATAATTTTTCTATATATTTTCCTTTCTTCTGTCTCTGGAATTTAGAATGTTCACTTTTCTCCTTAGTTCTGAGGAGAATGAAAGCATGGCTAATGGAAAGCACCCGGCTTTAATTCAGTTTTGGGGTTCTGTTTTATTAAATTCCCATTCAGTCCTATATGAAATGCTCCGGCATAATTAAGTGTGGAATTTTAAGAATCTAGTAACCATTTCAGAATATTGTGTTCCTGATTCTAGATTATATTGATGGCGAGTGTGCCAGGCTCCTTACTACAGTTATGGCAGGTGCAGGAGTGACGCTAAGGAGAGCTTGGGAACGCGGTTACCTCCATATTTGGCACGGGGGGAAAGCGCCTGACAGAGAAGCTGGGTTTCTCGAGATGAATGCGCCCTTCCCAGAGGGCCTGGAGGGTGAGGGCTCCCGGCTCAGGCAGGCAGAGCCCGTAAGCACCGAGACTGAACATACCTCACGGTCCCTGTCCGCCATCAGCTCTCCTTACATGGGGTGTCAGGGGCAGGCGTGTAAGGGACTAATCATGGCCAATGTAGCCAGTGCCTGGGAAACAGAAACTTCCTTTTTGAAAAGGAAAAGTTAATATTCCTTGGGAAAGCTTTATGCAGGAGACATTCCACAGCATTTAAGGACATTTGCCCCTCTTTCGTGATAATCAAGCGATAACTCTAAAGAAGCCAGAGCTTTGAATACAGTCACAGCACCCTCCTTTCTGAGGTGGTGCTGGGGTGAATCCCTGAAGAAGGATTTCGTCTTCGGGTGAATGCTGTGACAGGGAGGATGCCTGTGTGTCGGGAGTGCATGTGCTTTGGGTAAAGAAATTCCCCACGCTGAGTCTGCTGAAGGAACCCGGGAGCCTTGAGAGGCACAGAGGGTGCTGTTTTCTGTCCATTTCAGAGTCTGAGAGAAGAGCAGAGAGAGAGAGGAAGAAGCAAGTGGCTTGCAGAGAGGAATGGGGTACGTGCTGAAAGATGCGCCAAGGGGGGACAGGCTGGTGCACACAGGAGTCCTGCCCTGCTTACCCACACAGTGGAGCAGGGCGAGGACAGCACTAAGCCACAGTCGTTGGTGGGACTTAGTCCTTGGCAACCTTAGGACACTTGGTCCCAGACGCCGTCTTTCTCCAGGACATCCAGTGCCTCTCTTGCCATGTTCTCTCGCGCCAATCCTTCTCAAGAAAACATCTTCAGTGATCTAATTTAGCAAAAGTGTCTATTGCTGGACAAGTAATTTTAAATGTGAAATTACTAATGAAACTGTTGCTTCCATAGAGGCAGAACAGCTAATGACACCACAAAGGAACCAGGGTGGAGGATGAAAACGGAATGGTACAGGGGAATCATTCAGTTTAAATACTGCTCTTTTCACTTTTAAAACCATTTGCACTATGCCACACCTATAATCCCAGCACTCGGGAGGCTGAGGCAGGAAAGTTGCCATGAGTTCGAGGCCAGCCTAGCCTACACAGTGAGTTCAGAGCCAGCCTGACCTACACAGTGAGACCTTGTCTCAAACACCAAAGCCAAAACAAACCAACAACAAACAACAATAGCCAAATGCAAACAAACAAAAAACCCCAAGACCACTCAAGCAGCTATGTATGGTGGTGTGATCCCAGCGCTCTGGTAGGATGAGGCAGGAGGATTACAAATTCAAACCTAGCCTCAGCAACTTAGCAATTTAGGGATATTTGTCTCAAAATCAAAACAACGAACGTAGATGGAGGACGTAGCTCAGTGTGAAGGGCTGGGGTTCAATTCCCAGTACGGCAGAAAACAATACAGAACAAAGCACTGGCACTCAGTCTACAAACACATATTGTAATCATTTATTTCTCAAACAGATTTACAGCCAGATTTGAAAATAATTGACTTTCAGTATAAATAGATAACAACTCTTGTATGCGGCTATAGTAAAGAATTGCACCAAAAGATGAAACAATGATGTATTCAGTTTTAAATTAAACACAGCAAACTCCTGCAGACCAGAAACCAGAATTCCAAGTTCTCCTCATGACCCTTCGTTGGGCAGCTTCACCTATTACGTGATCGGGTTGGCTTCCTGCTTCCTAAGCTGATACTCGTGTCACCACTATTGAAGTCAAATATTTAGACAGGAGATAACTTGGGTGGTTGCCAAAACTTGTGCTGCAAATCTAGCAGGATTATTACCAATACAAGTTTTCTTCATTCAAAAAAAGGAACCATTGGTATCATTTTTTGATCTGCTTAATTTAGTAACCTAATTTATAAAGCTAACCAATTACTAAGGACAACTTTAGGGTCTTTGTAGGATTATGGTAATAACTTGAATAAAACTATGCTAACTCGGGGTCTTAAACTTTTATATAAACAATTTTGGCATCTCTTATCTACTTTATGATCCATAATAGACAACTTAATCCAATTATGACAAGAAATAGTTGGCTGTTTGAAATGTACATTTAAGAATCTAAATCAGGGGGCTTGGCACTAAAAATTAGGTATGTGAGGAATCAAGTGCTAATATGAGGTTCTAAATATAGAAATTTATTCACTAATAAGGTCTAAAGCTGGAAAATTAGGCCAGTGTGGTGCTTTACAAGCTAAACAGCTACAGTGAAAATGAAAATTGGGAACTTTGGACAAATATTTATATGCTGCTGTTTTGGAGTTTAGAAAAGTGATATGAATAACTACAGATAAATGCCTACGTTTTTATTTGAATTAAGTATCAATCTTTTAGTATATTTATCTTTTACCATATTTTTAGTAAGAGTCAAACTCATAAATATGAAGTATCAGTTTTTAACTATATTTTGTTATTTTAAAAAGAAAAATTTCCAAATAGAGTGATAATATTTCTTAGTAAAACCATATCTATTAAAAATAGAGAAATTAGACATAGAGATCAAGCTCTTTTCTCTTGGAAATAATAACTTATGATTATATTTTAAGATAAAATATAAGAGACATATTGTTTACACTTAGAATCTTTAACTCAAAGGGTGTAGGATAGTCCAAACCATGTATCACACACAAATACCATGTAATTCAGCTAGGTAGACCACAGGAATTTTAGTCATAAATACTTGGGTTTGAATATCTGAAAGAACTCTATTACTTTTTGTTTTTTTGGTACCAAGAATTGAACTCATGACCTCACACTTGCCAAATGGGCACTGTGCCACTGAACTATGTCCCTGGCCCTGATTATGTACTTTTAAGTATCTTTAATTTCTCTGACCCTTAGATTCCCCATCTATAAAATGGCTTAATAATTATAGAGATTTTAGAAAATGTGAAAAAGCAATGAAAGAAAGGGCCTAGGAGAATTTGGACATTTAAAGAGCTCAGCCAAAAAAGGAATATCTTTTGATTAGGACTGTACTAATAATCGATGGTAACAGGTCTTCAATAGCAATTTCTTATAATAATACCCAGGAGTCATTATTTAAAATTTGTACATGGCACAATTTGCTTTGAGACATTCTACATTACTATCAACCTCCCCTGAGTCCTGTCTCAAACACTTGCCCTGGGCTTCCTCTCACTATACAGACTTATACCCTGGTCATGCTTCCCCATGCTGAATGAGGCCTTCTTAGGGAAACTGAGCCCCTTTACCCGGTTAATGGGAATTGTAGTTTACAAACAAGCCATCAGTGGCGTTGTTAAGGGGATGTTAGCTGACAAGTGCCATTTAAGATGTATTTTCACTCGTTCTGAATCAATCGCTTTGCTTTGAAAGTCCTAGATTTAAATGAAATCCAGAATTCATTAAATTAAAACCACTCCTGGTTACATACAGATCTTTTAGCAAAGGACAGAAATTAAGCCAATCTTGAGGTTTCTAAAGAGCATGCGATTATTTCAAATAATTGTTTAATGGTGAAAGAACCACCCTAATGCAGCTTGGCCTCTCCCAGATAGACTGTCTCAGGTACTTGTTCCTTTCCACCATTTCCCCTGCCTGGGGGGTAGCGTGAACCAGCTACCTTAGGTTGCTAGCCTTTTTTAGACTGGAACTCAGAGCAGTGGTGCAGGGTGGTGTCCATTTCAGAAAGTGGATGTTTGCTCCCTTGGGCAGGCCATGCTGGAGGCTGATTACCCTGGAGCCTGGCTAGGCCCCATTTATTTACTCAGGATTCTGCATGGAAGCAGGACTCATGAAGGAATGGTTTGACGATAGGGTGTTTGGGACACAGTCAAGCTGAGGAAGGCTCATTCATGGTATCAGTATGTTCGCAATTCCATTTGCGTTTCTGAGCTTTGTTATTTTAGGAGTTAGCTGTTATGATCTGAAACGTGCACAGTTTAGTTGCTATGTTCATCACGAGGGCAGTTTTAAACAGCATATGCTTTCCTGGGATGAGAGAATGTTTCTTCTTATGTGGGATTTATTCCTCGCCCATTCTTTTTAAGTCAAAATGAGTGAGTGGAGGCCGCAAAAGCCAGCCCTATTTCTCCGTAGGGTTATAATTCCTAAGGGTGCAACTTTCAATTCTGATTAAGGACAATGGGCTAGAAATAAATTAGAGCAAAACCTCAAAGAGTACATGGAAATAAATATTTTGGACCTTTAAAAATTACAAGTCTGTTTTTTTACATTGGAAACACACTACATGTTATACTGGAGGAAGAGGATGAAGGTGTCATCTAAAATACATTTTATTCTTTTGTGATTTTAGACCAGTCTCTTAATATGATTTCATTTTCACTTTGGCATGTAAACAGCCCATGTAATAAAAGGTCATTGGTCATCTTGAGAAAACAGAAGAGGTGATACAAAGGGGCCTTATCTTTAGAAGTTTATGAGTCTAAAAGTCAACATAATAAAACATCACAGTCTCGAAGGGAGCCATGTAAATGTGCTAGTCTAGTAGTTAAGGGTACAAATGACTTTCCTGCTTATACAGACTTCTGCACAGCTCTTACATATATCATGCAAATATATTTTTAACAAAGAGACCTTTATGAATATATCAGAACAGAGAACTTTGCTTACTTAAAAAATACATTAAATAAATTATTTTGATTCAGAAAATTATACTAGCACTGTCAGAATTAGCCTGTGGTATATTTTTTTTAAATAGATAGTCTATGCTTCAGTGAGAAATGGATTTGGTATTCCTGTAACTTTAAAAATGGAGTCAAAAGAAAAACAAGACAAATTATACCAACAAAATCAAAGCATGTTATATATATGCATGAAAATATCAGAATGAATCCCATCATTTTCTTTAGTTAATATGTGTCAATAAATGTAATTAAAAATGAAAAAATTATACAAACAGCATATATGTTTTTATATCACACTGAATGATTTCCCCACTGTAAGCACGAGTCTACTTTGTAGAAGAAATGCTACATTATATTCTCAAAGTATTGTTATAGATAGAGAAGAATTTTACTTCATCATTACCCATAATACACATCTTGGAATTCTGTTTTAAAGGATTCTAAAAATATCTCAACTGACCTCAAGGTCAGTTACCAAAGCTTGTCTAGTGAGTCACCATTTGTGTCACTTGTGATGTGACTGAGTTATATTCTCACTTGTATTTTAAAATGAGGTAGATGATCCAGGTCCTCCTGCACACTGTCTTTCCTTTGGTACTTTAAATAACGCGGATGTGAAGTAGGTTGGGAGAGGTAAAGTGTACTTGTAAGTCTATCTAAGTCTAAATGTAATCATATTGAATAGGATGAATGTAATCTGTTAATTGAGTGTGCATGAGAGATACATATTGAATGGGGTTTTTGATTTTTCAAGTCAGATCTATTTCCATCTGAACACAATCTTGCAATCATGCAAAACTGCATCAAAAACTGTTCCATATTCCTTTTTCTTCCCCCTTCTTTTCATATACTCATCAATGACCCAGTTTATGAACATGTAAGCCAGTATTTTCCTTTCTGGTTTACTCTCTTCTTATCTGAGAGAAATCACAAAAGCATCAGCAAACTGCTTTAATCAGTAAAGCTTGAAGCTGACACACTTATAGAGTTCTGCTTGCCAAAAATAGTATTTCATCTGTACTGGAATTTTTTTTCCCCTGAACCAGTTTAGCCAATGCTAAACGCCAACTATTAGGTTGCAGACTTGGGGAATACAATATTTCAGTAGGTGGCGCTTCAACACAGCCCACCTGCTCTTAGGGCTTCTGTTACTTGACTTTCTCATACCTGTGGTGCAGCAAAGAGGGTTGGCCCAATTTGCTAACACTGTAGCTAGATCACAGCGCCAGGCAATAACAACATCAAATACAGCTGAAACATCTAGTTAGGTAGAACTTTTACAGTAGTGCCTGGTGATCATGTGTACACACACACACACACACACACACACACACACACAATTGGTGCTTCTACATCAGCTGTTTCTAAAATTGAAACCCAGAAAGGATGGACCTTAAAATACCAATGACATTTCAATAACTTCAATTTCCTATTTAATTTTTATCAGATTTGCATTTAAACCATATTTGCCTGTGTGTCATTATTTTTTCGCCCAAGAAGCTTTTCAATATTTTTTTGTACCATCAATCTTGAGTGTAAAAAAACTAGAATTCTCTTTCAAATAATGTTAACACTTAACTAAATGAAAGAATTCAATAAAAGTTGCCAACTATAGCAAGGCTCCCTGATGTGTCTATAAATTGGCGCAAACCAGGATGATTCGGTGGACAATGAGCGACGTGTCATTGATAACCAGGAACAGACGTCTGGAGAGAGCTGTACCAAGAAGGCTCCCCATGGTCCACTGACCTAAGGACATCTGCAGGCTTCATCCAGGAGAAGAGAAGAAAGGAGAACAGAATAGTTCAGCAATACCTAGCCACTCATTTCAGAAAAGAGGAGCTGACAACTCTTCCTCCCTCACCTCAATTTGTTACCCAGCATTCCAGGCTTGGAACATCATTACAGCTGTATTAATTTGTGGTGTAACTTGCTAAAGTTTTACTGAAATTTTGTGAGTATATGACAAATATATTTTCCCTTTGAAAATGTTGGGAAGTTCGTGCTTCTTTTTCATAAATGTTTTGCCTTTCCAGCTGCTTCGTTTGTATAATTGCATTGAAATATACATTTTTTCAGGGCACTTTCACAAGAGCAAGGAAGTATTATTTAGCGCACTATATTCATATGAAAATGTAATTTTCATATATTGACATTTATAATTGCTGTAAAATTAAGTCATCTAACACAGACATAAAAGTAAAGGTTTTGTTCCTCCCAGATCTATTGTTCCTTCCAAAATTCACAGAAACATTTACAAAATCAATAAAATGATATAGTTTGGCCTCTACTACATTTCTAATGGCCTTTCAGATGACAAGACATAGTAGTACAGTAAAGTATAGAGGCGTAATATAATTTTAAAAATAAGTGATCACAAATATCGAACGATTATTTCTTTGAAAAAAAACTAATAGAAAAATAATCGGTGTTAGCTATGATTTCTTTGTCTATATTTCTGGAGAGAACTATTATAGGCCTAAAATACATGGACTCAAATTCAGTTTTGAAAGTCCCTTTTTGACCCTGAAAACCACAGTATGCATCCCTGTGGTAGGTTTTAGTTTCTTTTTCTAAGAAACGTACCTTTTCTGTCTGTGTATGTACCTCTGTTAGACTCTAACACTCGTTCTGTTTCTGTGAATTTTAGTACATCTCCTCTATGAAGAAGAAAAATGTCCCTCGAAAATTTCACATCTTTTTTATTACAATATATTGACATCCCTTGCTTCGTTGATTTTTTATTATAGTCCTGAGGTTAAAAAAAAAAAAATTGCCAATGTCAGCTCAACTGTTTGCTGATTCCAAGTGAAGATTTCTGGCATTTTCTCTTTGCTTTCAGCTTCACGGATATTTTTCACTCGCTCTTATTTTCAGTAGGCATCAGTTATTAAAACTAACTTTAAAAGATTTAGATATTCTCCCCTTCCCTTTTCCAAAGGTTTTGGGCCACAAAATGCCAACGTAAAGGATGATGTTGGATCAGGCCCCCTTGGCCACTGCCACCTCCGGCGCAGACTGTCATCTGGACCACTCCAGTCCCCGGCTCCCTGCTGAGCTGAGACTGTGGCTGCTTCCCCCAGCGCAGGGCCACCGCGCTCCGGAGCCAGAACACGGGACCATCTGATGCGAGACTGGCCTAATGAAAGTCCAGCATGGGTCTAAATGAGTTTCCTCCACTGCTGGGTGAGGGGCTAATGACGGAACCGCTCCCTGGGCTGGCTGCTGCTGTTGGTGGCTTTGTCAGGGCATATGGCAGTTGGCTGAATGCCTTCCTGTGTGCTTTCCCATTAGCGTTATCCCAGACTGCATTCTGTTCTCGCTTCCTCTCCCCGCTTTGCACGCTGCCTTCGGCCTCTTCTTTCCTTGGCTCTTCAGTGCACCGAGGCTCTCCCAGCGTGCTCGTTGGCTCAGAAATATTTGCTCTCAGAAATATATTGTGAAAGCGCTATTTAAGAAAAAACTGGGTGGAAAAGCAGCAAAAGGAAAGAGGGAATGATACTGACAGTGTCAGTTAGACTCAGTGGGTGTTTTGTTCTTTCAAAGCAATGTAGCTAAAAGCATACATTTCACACAGCCAGAGAGACAATCCGTTTGAAACTTGTTGAATACAGTGATCCCAAGTGAAGACTTTATCACGGAGCCCGCCTGCCCGACCCTCCCTCCCTCCCGTTTTATACCCCGTCATTCATTCATGTGATCGACTCAGCATTGGTAAGAATTAATAAATGTAAGATTACAGAATTCTTTTCATTACAAAAATAGTTTTAAAGTGACTTAAAAGTTAAGCTACGGTTCAATACTAGACAAAAGAGAGGTTACTTTGGCTTATTCATTGTCCTCACCCATAAAATTGTCACCTGAAGGAAATCTGGGGACATTCTCATTCCTAAGTGCATTTCATAGGCAAGTTTTGATTTCGGATGTTCTTTGATTTGATGTTTGTGGATTCAACATGACAGTCTGAATTGCTATGGAAAAATGTCTACCGTAAAAATGAAAACAGTTGTCTGAATCCTCAAAACTCTTCAAAAGCATACATTTTACTCTCCTGACACTTATAAACTCATTAGCCACAAATAAATGCTTCACTGCCAATTTGTGTTTTTAATATCTGCTTATAATTATATCTGAATATTGTTTGTTCAAACCTGTGATTGGTTCTCAGATCCACTTTTACTTTCCTCATTAGATCTCAGGGAAAGGACTGAAGATAAAGGGCATGCGTATGCCGGCCTAACGTCATTTCCTATTTATATCTTTGATGTGCGAAAGTCACACATCTGAGAGCAGCAGGACTGGGTAGATCTGCAAACTTACATATTTTGACATCTAAATATTATGTTTAGTTTTTCGTAGCCATGGATTTTCCTTTTTTTTTTTTTTTTGTCACCGTCATTAAACTCATACTTCTTTCAGAAAACTCCAGGACTTAAATCTTAAATACAATGTAAAATCTGCATAGCTGCAAGGAATGGCTCATTCTAATCTAAATATCGGTGGCCCTTTCAACAACTTGTTCTGAAGGAATCTAAAGGAAATCCCTTAGCTGCCTTGTTTCCTATGGAACGGACCTGTTCGTTGCAAGGGTCCACATGGGCTATGTCCACCCCCCGTGTCTGCCACTCAGTCACTGATAGGATTCAAAGGAGATTGTTTTCTTGTAAATTGCATGGTACAGGAATACCGTCACGTTCCATATGCCGTATGCCCCATTTTAATTTATTCCCATGACAAAAACTCCATTAATATAATTTTGGAGCAAAGTGAAAATGATCGGAATTTTCTGTGTCACTGAAAAGCCAAGCCTGCTTTCTTCTTAAGGAAATATTGCTTTAAAAATGCAAGAAAATCCAGCTGCTCATTTACAAAATGTCTTCTTAGTGCAGATGTTATTCCCCAAATATTTTCAAATTTGCAGGAGTAAAATAAATTATAATGGTTTTCTTGTGTTTTTATACATTATTTTCTAGACTATCCAGAATTTTCTTTTAAACCTACATTTGTTTCTACAACAAATTTACTAGACTTTGTACTATTTCTATCCTTTTGAGACTTGCATGGAATCAAAGAAAACTGAAATTCTCATTGAACTATCACAATTGTGCTTCTTCATGGGGCTCTTTGCCTGCAGAGAAGGTAAGATAACAGGAAATAATAACAAGAATAATGATCTAAAAATGTCAAGAAGCATGAATCATAACAATTCTGCTATCTCAGAAGAAAATGCCCTGTTAAAAATTATTATAGCCACAAATTTACTGATCCATTGAGTGTCAGACCAGTTACTGTGTTTCCTCCCCTCTGCTGTATCTCTTTTTCATCAGTTGCTGAGGTTGGAGTTTTAGACACAGGGCCAGGAGTTCGCCCACAGTCAGAGACACACAGAGTTTCCAACCGTCCTAAAGTTAGACCTTCAAGTCATCACAGTGCTCTTTCATTTCACCTGTGAAAATGTTTAATCTGTCTGAACTGTAATTTTAGACTAAATAAGCTTGGGATTTGCATGAGAAAGTTTCTGAATTTTATCTCAGCTGTGAACTTCTGTGTCTACTATACTTCACAATAAATGTCACCCCAATATTAATGCCGTGGGTCGTTAGGTGGAAGGACTTTCCAAGGCACAAGATAGAACCTGTCTCCCTCACAGAGAAAGTACAAGGATTGGCTCATCAATGACTGCTAAATCCCTAGCATTTTGGTAGTGTAGCTATTAGTATCGACTGCATTTAAAATAATTGGGACCTTTTTAGCTACCGATACTCCTAAGGTTTTCTAGTCTCTAATTAATTAGCATGTCTAAAAAAAAAGAAAGGGAAAAAACTAAAGAAAATTATACTTTTTGTTAATCTATGTATTAACCTAGATATCTATTTCTAAAATATTAGTTTAATAAATGAAAAATGCCTCAATAATTACAGAGCAAAGCATTTACAAGTCTAGTTATTCATTTTTCTTTTATCAAACTATCCCTTGAGAAGTAGTTCTTGAATGCTGCTTGCTGCCACACTAGACATTGGCTATGTTTTCACTGTTTTGTCTGTCAATGTGGAGAACCAACATACGGGTTTACATTCCCTTGAACAGATACAAAACAAAACAAGTAAGTTTATACATGTCTAGCACCCCTAATTCACAAGTTACATACCATACATATGTTTCATAAACTATTTTTACAAATTTGAAATAAGAACTTAATGGACTAAATACATGACTATCTGGTAAAATCTACATGTAAGCTATATATCTAATATAATTATTAATTGAGAAAAATAAAATGCATAAATTATAAACGGGTAGGTATTAATTTCATTTTTGATTCTTCAGTAGATAAAGGGACTGTTTTATTCTGAAGTAATCTTGTATCCTATATTACTTATTCATAAGTAAATAAACAAATAAAAGAGATTTTCCATATATGTGCACATATATTTTAGACATTTTTGGTTTTTGGATTCCTATAGATTGTGGCTGTGCTCAAATTTAGGATTTTAAATTTACAGAATGTATATACTTGGGGAAGAAATAGTGTAAATTTTCAAAGCAAAATTTTCAACATGTTCCATGTGCTATCTAAGGAAACATGTGAGTAGCTGCCTAGCTACTCTGTGTATCTTCAAGCATCTGTGCTGTTTGCAATTCAACTGTTAATTGGCTTGAATTTTCCTGCTGGGGATGTATCCTTCTCAACTAAAACAAACTTCTGATTTCCATAAATAAAAAATTATATAGCTTGCAGTTCATAAGTATTTCTAAGTCCAAGGAAGTCACTGATAGAACACAAAAGACAAAAACATGTAAAAATTTTTCATTCCTTACAAGGAAAGGAAATAAGAATAAAATGTTATGTTATGCTTTGTAGTTGCTGAAGGAACAAAACTTTCTCTTTTTTTTTTTTTTTGGCGGTACTGGGGATCAAACTCAGGACCCTGCGCTTGCTAGGAAGGTGCTTATTCCACTGAGCTATATCCCCAGCCCCTGGAACAAAACTTTTTCCCCCATGGATGTATACTAGTGCTTACATATAACTACACCTTTAATTGTTAACTCTATGGAAACATATTGATCTACCAGATGTGAATTTGGAACAATTAATTTGGCATTGATCACACTAATTAACATCAATAAATCATATGAAGTAGTTTTAGTCTGGTTGTATGATCTGCTACTTGACTGATACAAAATTTCTACCAGTTCATGGTACCAAAGGAAGTGGAAAGCAAGTCTGGTGAGACAAATTGCAAAACCATGAACATTAAGCAAAGGAGTTTTCGAACACACCTTGGTTACACAGAACCTGTAGCCAATGATCTTCATTTATAAGCATGTTTTGAATATAGGTCCACGTTCCCTCTCCAGGTTGCATTTCTCTTCGTATTTTAACTCTCATCTTCAAATATATAAATTTACCTCTTCCCAGACAAGTTATGATTTGAAAGATTGCAACATACTGATTAATTATTATTTTTCTATTAAGAATATCAAAAAAGCTGCAAATATCTTTTCTTTTGAAGTGCAGTTATTGACTGTGGTATTCACCAAACTTCATCTGTAGATCTTAAGTACTTTTACACACATAACATAATTTCACATTTAAAATTTCTACATATTACTTGACATATGTGACACCATCTTTTGTTTTCAGCCAAGAGTTTTCAGACATTTACAAACATGAACAATTCTGACATCCTCATAATAAGCACAATATTACTCTTGGACAGTGAATTATTCTATTTGCTGCCTACAAGTTGAGTGATACCATCATATGTGCTTATTCATTGATGATATCTCAGGGTATAAAATTCTAAGGTTTCATTTGATTCCACTTGGAAATTCATCAAATCTCTTTGTTGTTGGAATAGCTGACTTGTTCTAAGTGTTAATGTTTATTGTAGGATTAACTGTACTAATACATAAATGCATTTATTATTACAAATTGAGTATAAATGTTTCAATATGACTGTAACTACAGGCGTGTGAGTACTAGTAAAAATTTCTCCAAAACAAAGTTAAAGTGGCCATATCACACCCCCATAAGTCAGCAAACCCAAATGCTTCCTAGAGGGATAAGGAATGAACAATGCTATTCAAAACCACGCAGGAGAACTCTTCTTGTCAGGATGCAAGTATAATTATGAAGCCTGTGACACTAATGCAGAAAGAGTAGTGTTAATTTAGTATTTTGCCACCATCATTTTATACTTAAGACATCCTGACACTCCAGGTAACATATTTCCATCTCACAGCTGCACGTATGAAGAAAAGCATTTGCTCAGCAATACCCAAGAGATAGCATAATCTTGGTTTGTGGCCTTCTTGGGACTCATATTTATTCTAAAGCTCAGACAAAGAGCTTGGCCTTAAGGGAATGCCTTATGGAATTCAGCTATAAGGAAAATATACAATTATCTCAGTATTAAAAATTCACAAAATTTTGTGATAATTTAGCTCCACAGTACAGCACTTGCCTTGCAAGCAAAAGAGCCTGGGTTCTGTGCTCAGCATGAAACATCCCATTTTCTTTCCATTTTTATTATTTTTGTCACATATTCTGCTGCATCCTTACATAAGTTAATTTTTTTGCTTTGTTTTAAACAAAGACTTTAAAGTATAAAAGAGATATGAATGACAAACTCCAAAGCCAGTCATTTGCACAGTAGTTTAACCTATAAACTTCATGCTTTGAGATGCACATTTGTCTTTCTAATTTTAAAACATTGATTTTTTATGCTTCTTCAAGTCACATTTTCAAATTCTAGGATTAACTGAACTAATACATAAACCACAATCTATATAAGGTGATGAAGAAAAAAATCACAATCAATGAACTATAGATTGGGATGCAGAGGTGTGGAAATCATGCTGGTCTCCAGAACACACTTGCTTTTCCGTCTAAGGTATTTGACCAAACTTTGTCCAAATATTAAAAGCATTAACATGACCTGGGTTCTCCATGAGTCTAACCCTGGGACAGCTCCCAAATCAGGAGAGCTTTGTTAACTGTAGCAGGTTTTTAAAAACATCATTGTTAACAATAGAAGGCTGTACTTGTTGTGTTAAACAAAATAAGTGTGGGGTTTATGGGAGTGGTGTGGAATGTGTCCATGATCTTCTTAGGGTAAGCAGCATCTAATCAGGAAATAGTAATGCTAGGAATTTGACACCCACCTCAGATTAGAAGTCAAATTCTGCTTTAACCTAATTTTAATTTTAATTTTTACTCACACACACAAAATTTGAAGTCTCTCGTTAGCCATAAATATAACATCTCTAAAAATCAGAGGTTTTTTTTTTCCATCTGGAAGAATTTTAATTCTACTTTATAGTATTTCACATGTTACATGAGAGAGGCTGCTAATTTTATGTGATTTGTGACACATGTATTATTTCAATAAAGGCATAGACACACAGAACAATGGAAAAGAACAGGATGCCTATTAATTTCAACTGATATTTGACAAAGGTGCCAGGAACACACAATGTGCAAAGGACAGTCTCTTCCATGAACAGCACTGAGAAAACAAGATAGCAACTGAAGAAAACTGCAATCATACTTACATCATACTGTAAATCAAAAGTCAACTCGATGTGGATGAGGGGCATAAACGTAAGATCTCTTGCCATAAAAGTACTACAAGAAAGCATAGGGGACACACTTTATGGTAATGACATGGAAAAATATTTTACTGATATTCAGTACAGTCAATAAAAGCAAAAGGAGAAAAATGCGATTACAAAACTCTGAAATTCATCTGCACATTTAAGGAGATGATCCACAGAGTAAAGGGGTAATCTACAGACTGGAAGAAACATGTGCGAAGTACACATCCGATAAAGTGTTAGCACTCAAAATATAGAAGGAACTCAACTCAATAGCCAAGAGATGAACACTACAAAAACGCTCCAAATAATTCAATTAAAATGGGTGAATAGCTGAATAAATATTTTAGAATAGGAAACAACAATATCCAGCAGGTATAAGAAATATACTCACCATCACTTATTATCAGAAAACTGAAGATCAATGCCATAGTCACATATCACCTGACACCTGCTGGAACAGCTGTTACCTACAACCAGAAAAGCCAGATGTGGACAAGCACAGGGAGGAAAGGGAATCCTTGAATGATGTTGTTGGATATGGATGTAGTGGAGCTATTATGGAAAACAACATGATGATTTCTCAGAAAAATTTAGAATAAAATTATAAGATCCATCACTCTCACTTCTGGGTATAGGTACTAATGAAATTAAATCAGAACTATCTGCCAGGTTGAGGATATCACTTACTGGTAGGGTGCTTGTCTAGAATGTACAGGGTTTTGGGTTCAAAACCCAGCATAGCACAAAACAAACAAGTAAATGACAGTGCTGCTCCCCTTACATTGCAGCAATATCTACAGTACATACAATAAAAAGCCAATCAAAGTGTGCATCGATGGTGAGGTAAAAGGTCTATCTCCATCGGGGAGTACAGTTGGTTTTTCCAAAGAGCATGCTGCCATTCCAAGCAACACAGGTGAGTAAGAAGGGCTTTACATTAAGTGAAGTCAGTCAGACATGAAAGATACAAGCTGCATGATCTCCTTTTGGATGTATTACCTAAAAAGTTGAAATCAAGACAGCAGAGTGGAGTGGTTCCTGCCAAAGAATAGAGCATGTAGAGAAAATGAGATGTTGGTCAGAAGCTGCAAAGTTTCAATCAGATGGGAAGACTCTGTGCTAGGACTCTTGCACAGCAGGGTGGCTGCACTCAAGAATAATGTATTTCAGATGTAACAAGTGCTGCGTTGAGATCTTAAATGTGCTCACCACACATACACACACATTCATGCACAACTAAGTTGAGCAATGCGTTAACTTTGCTTGTGGTAATCATTTCAGGGTGTATAATAAATCATTGCATTTTACACCACAAATATGTACAGAAATTGTGCTTTGAAAAATTTAATTACATATCAGTAAAACTGGGGAAAGGTGGTAAGTATATGTACTAGAGTACTACTCAGCCATGAACAAAGGTAAACCTGAGTCTTCTGTAGGAAAACGGATGCATTTTGAATGGGTAATGCTAAATGAAAGAAATCAGACACAGAAGGTTAAAGAGCACATGGTTTTCCTTAGGTGAAAAGCCCAGAGTATAAATAATTTAAGGAGCAAAATGAAAGAAAGAAGGTAAGAATGAGCTTTGTATGGGCTCTACAGCGAGTTCCAGGGAACCAGCCATATATTTTCTATACATGGATTGTGATGATATCAGGCTTCATTTCAGCTTTGGCTAATCAGTTTATTCCCTGCACTCACCCCACTCTTTCCTAAAAGTTTACTCAAAGAAATAATAAGAGAAGCTACATTTAAAGGCAACTCCCTATTCTCCAGGCACAGGAAGTGGTGATGTATGTCGTGTATATCAGTATGTGAATTCTCATGACTCGGAGACATCGGCGTTTATTCACACATCCACTGTAGGGGAGTTGAGCTGTAGAGAGGTAGCTGTCGTGTGTACAGTCATCTTTAGACACTGACAGATTCATTCTGGTGTGCAGTTGGGTATCAAAGCAGATGCTTCCAACCAGCGCATCGTGGCTTGCTCCGTTTATCCCTGTAAATTTGAACTCTGAATAGTTGAGGCATTAAATTGAGGACATAGTGGTTGTCTCTGTGTTTCAGAATAAGTTATTTAAGCAAACAGGCTCTTAGGTCATCTTCTTAAATGTGGAAATAACTTCAAAAGGGTTTGTGGGTGTAGTAAACCATGGAAGAGTGTGCCTGGGGTCTATGAAGTCAACAGCTATCAACATGATAAAACTCCATTACCAAGGTCATCCTTTATTCAATAAATGTACATGGAACAGCTAACAAGAATTCTAACATAGAGCACATGTAAAATATGAGTGACTATGGTGGGTGAGAAATGCTGTTTTAAGTAATTCTTCCACGCAGGATTGGCACACGTAACAAACAAGTCAACCACATGCCACTGATTTCAGATAGGGGGAGTGGCAGAAAGAAAAATGAGAATAATGTGATGAAGAACTCATACACATGCTGTTTGCATGTGCCTGAGAATACATCTCTCTCTCCTATAATTTTGAAGGCAGATAACCCTCAGTGTTAATATACACTTGATATTTTAAAAATTTTTTGTGTGTACTCACTTGGCATCCTGTATGTACTTCAACAGCTAAATGATGTTTTGATTTTTATCGAATTGTGAGAATCTTCTCTCAAACACCGGACTAAAACTAATGGTGCAGAAGCTGAATGCCGTTTATCGCCTGATGAGCAAATACTTCTTATGTTATCTGAGTGAAAATTATTTGAGAAGGGATATGTATACCCTGCTATTGTCAGGGATATACTCCTCCCACCTCTGTGAAGACCTTTCTTAGACAGAGTCAAGGTTTTAATAGAGTAAGAATGGCTGGTTAGTCAGCTTTCCATGAAAAAATACTGGAGAGAATCAATATAAGGCGGATGAAAATTTTATTTTGGCTTACAGTTCTGGAGGTTTCAGTCCCTGGTGGCTTGGTACTGTTCCTTTTTGGTCTGTGGTGGGGTGGCACCACATGGTGAAGATGGTGTAGTAGAACAAAGATATTCACCTTCTGATAGCGAGGAAGCAAAAAGAAAGGCTCTGGGGATTCTATTGCTCCTTACAGGCACACTTCCCAATGATCTGATTCCTCCCAAAGGCCTCCCTTGGAAAGGTCCTACTGCCTCTTACCAGCTTCACAAGCTGGAAATCAAGCCTTCAACAAAGGGCCCTTGTGCAACACTTAGGATTCAAACTACAGCAGTGGTTTTAATCACTAAGCTAGAAGATGTTAGCAACTAAAGCTAATCAATTCTTACAAATACATTGTGGCTGTATTCCTCGATGTCTAGATAGAGGACTCCACTTCTTAAAATCTGAGTGTCTTTTTGTTGTTGACAACAGTGATGTTGCTACTCTTTAAAGTTTGGTAGAAAATAAACCAGGATATTCAACTGCACATTTGAAACCCTGAGGTGCGGCACCCCTTCTCTGCACTGGTGCAAACGAATGTAAGAGCTTTCATTCTAAATGGCTCTCCAGAAGATGGGAGCGACCAAGTATGTAAGGCTGGTATTGCTGCCATTGAAATGAAAAGAACCCTAAGTAAAAGAGTTACAGAGCTAATGGCATTTTTTCACCATTTTCATCCTGTAGCTTGGGTGTGCGAATTAATTTTCAGACTTTGTAACAGGTTTTTCATGTCTTCATCATGGGACTGTTGATTGTCTATTTTCTACCAAGAGAAGCTGCATGGGCATTTGCCCCTCTATCAGAACATCACTGTTGATTTCATTTAGCCTCTGACTGTGATTGCTTGCAGCTGGGGTCCATTTGCAGCAACATTTTTATATCATGTACGAGATTAGAGCAAACAAACGACTTTGACTACAGTATTCTCCGATTACATTAATTCTATCCACTGATGTCTTTATTTCCTTCCTTTCCAATTTAGCTCTGTAATGTGAAAATTGGCCCTATTTTTGTGCTTATTATGATGTTCTTAATCCTCTCTTTCTTCCCACATGGTGCTAGTTGCATAAGGAAACTCCACAAACAAACTCCTCTAATGGAAGCAAGAAGATTTTCTTTCTTTAAAAGAAAAATCCTAAAATGAATTGGGCAGTTAACTTTCCAAGCTTTGAATTGGAGAGAATTTGTTCCAAACAGCCCTGAGGAAGAAGCATAGCTGTTATGTCACCTGCTTTGTAATATTTTCACATTTATTTACTTATTTTGGTACCAGGAATCAAACTCACAACCCTGCACTTGCCAGGCAGGCACTGAGCCACTGAGCAATACCCCCAGCCCTATTTTCACTTTTAAATTTGTAGTATTTCACTTCTAGAGACAGAATCACTGTGGCTTGATCTAAATGAAATTTGTTGAGGGAATTGTAGGGTTGAGCATAGAAAATGGTGACTAAAAAGTTGAAATAGAAAATAAGGAAATTGAAAAGATAAAAGAGGCATAAAGAACAAAAGTGGGTAGAAGGTGTCAAGCAAACAGGGAAGGTGCATATTTTCTGTGAAGTCAAATAGTCCTTGGGTTTCTGGAACATTATTTTAAAATTTTTGTATAATAATTAGATAAACTACATATAATGCCAGATAGTTCAATGTAAATATGTTATATAGTCCTGTGTAACAAATATATTTTTAAATACATAATACTGGTGGCTTTGTTTCCATTAGGAAGTCTCTGTGAACCTCCAGACAAAAGGGTTAGGGTCCACTCAAGATCCCCATGCATAACAAGTCTCACGTTGCAAAGCCGCTTTCAGAGTTGAGCCTTGTTGCTTGCATAAAAGTCAGCCACCTTGTGCATGACTTTAATAGTCCTCTTTGACAGGACAGGATCTGTGACAATGCAGATAGTAAAAAGTGGGTGTCTGCATCCAGATTGGAGTAACTCCAGCATGGATGCACATGTGGCTTTAAAATTATGTATCTCAATAGGAAAGAGGCTCCATCATGCCTGTTAAAAATGCATGTGCCTTTCACTCTTGGCGTTGCCGCGACAATTATACAGACATGGATGAAGAAACACATACATGCATTTTAAAGGTGCTTATACCCTGTCTCTCTAATCTCTTAGCAGCATTGTGGTTACAGCACGGACAAGAGCTGTGTCACTCTCCAAGGAGCGGAGCTCGGTCCTTACCTTCGCTAATTCTCCACGCTGTCACCTGAGAAACTTCGTTTTCCTGATATTGATCTATATTTCACTACATCACAGGGTTTCTGAAAAGATCTAAGGCAGTGATAGGTATAGAGATGCTTAGTAGTTAATGTAAATCTTGGAGCATCTCTGCCACTTATAATCAGGGCACATAAAAATATGCCACCTCCAAATGACCAGCTGGCCTTTAAAGTTATCTAAAAATGCCAATTACATTTTGGATGCAAATATCCATAGAGGCAAATCAAATTATTATTGTGTCATTAACTGAAGTCATCGTTAGCATTTTAGTAGCAGGAGAAAACTTTTCAACAGGATTTGAGCTGCTGCATCAATATGACCAGTGCTCTGTAACAAAGTTTCAGTCATGAAACTGCAGTGATTCTTCTCCAGACAAATAGACTCAATTATGGTCTACAAGTTGGACTCCTCCTCCCACTTTATCTCTACAATTCTAACCATGCAGTTGCTAACTGAATAAAACAGTTACTATAATGAAAATCATTTTTCTTTAATTTCTCAACTTTCTATTTCTCCTTGTTCTTGTATTAGATTCTAATTCCTGATTTTGCATTTGAAGCTGTATAGATAATAACTGGAAGTAAACAGATGTCTCCACAGTGCCCATGTTCTAATCTCCTCCACAATTTATAAATTGTCTCTATAGAACATGGAATATTTATAATATTGAAATATTAAAAATTAAAACATGTAAGTTGCAGGTAATGATGTATACACAGTGAGATCCAACTTTATGAAATATTAACAATTCATCCATAAAGCTAATTCCTTCCCTGACTTTCTTTTGAAGATAATATTTGTTAACCTGATCTTTTTTATTCATGTAGGAATAAAAAAAAAAAATGCCAGCTCTGAGATCTTGTGAGAACTCGCCCAACCTTTAACTCCCTGCCCTAAGTCTAAAACCAGTTGTGATAGTTCTTATAACATCTTTTCCAAAGCTTTCAAATGATGACTGATCCTTCTATATTTTTAATGAGCTTTGGCAACCTGATATCATAAGTTAAAAGAACAGTAATTACAGTTTCATAAATAAGACTGCCTTTGATTTGGTTTAGGATTATATTATACATACAATCCATGTTTAATGCTCAAGATCAATAACAGTCATTGCCAAACTTTTTACTCCACCCAGGTTCAGGTTTTTTCTTGCCCAGATTCCAAACTTGTCTGATTCACACAATCAAACATTTTGATTCCCAGCTAAACTCTTCACTTACTACTCTGTGAATTTAGTTGTGATGTTTCACTTTAGCTTTTTCTTTTTAAGTAGAAATGTTTTAATGACTAGGTAGCACATCTCCGCTTTCATGTCCATGGGCAGGTCCCTAATGTATAAACTCTACGCATCTAGTCAATACACTGTAAGACCATAGCTTGGGGTTTACCAGGGAGCACAGTTGTGCTGTGAATCTTCAAAGCCTCCATTCCGCCCTCGGATTTTATTCTCTCCAACTTTTAACACACCCTAAGCCCTAACACAAATTGCACAGAGGGAACAAGCATTGCATTTAGGGCTCTGGCTCCCCCTTTTATGGGAGACATCCAAGAAACACCAGAGCTTTTGTTTTTATGCTCTGTAAATGTATGATGTGTAGATGACGTGATTTCTAAAACACCTCTATTCTATAGCCTTTGATCATGTAGCTCCAGCTGATAACGCTTGATGTTAATGGTTTGCTATGTCCTAATCTATATACATTGCCCAGAAAATATATCTTTTCCTATACTATCATTTATACTCATCATGCCAACATATTCTACTTCTGAACTTTTGCAAGCTATGTCTTTTTCTTTCTTAAACTCTATTCATTTCTGGTTTGCATCACAATGATTTCAATAGTAAATCTGCAAATATATAATATATATATTCTTCACATATGTATATTTGCTTTCTTATATTAATCTATCATCTATCTATCTATCTATGTACATATGTTTAATTTCTTGAGACAAGATTTTGTTAGGTAGCTCAGACTGGCTTCAACCTCACTTTGTACCATGGGTTGGCTTCAAACTCAGGATACCTGTCTCAGACCCCCAAGTGCTGGGATTCAAAACATGTGCCATGATCAGCTAAAACTGGCTTTCCAGTGCATAATTGCCATGAAGCTTTGGTTATAATTATCTTCTTTTACTAATATAGTAGTTGATATTGATATATATATATATATATATATATATATATATATATATACACACACACACACACATATAGTGAAACTTATCATTAAATTATTTTTAAATATCAATATTTTAATAATGCCTAGTAGAATATTGTCTTTAATAATGTCTAAAATTTCCAGTGTTCTAGCAACTTGATATTTTGTTTGAAGATAATGGTATAAAGACAGAAATAATGTAAGTTGTCTCAGAAGAATATAAAACTCTAAAAATTTATCTGATAATTTGAGCAATAACTTCTAACTAACTTTGAAACTGGAATTCTGAGCTTATGTATAATAAGAGTTCTTTCCATGACAGAGACTTCAATGCCAACAGTGAAAATGGAAAAAATAATAAAACATTTTAAAAAGAGAAGCCCACCTGGCAATGCAAGGCTTACAGCTCAGAGGGAGTTAAAAAAAAACAAGAGCCAAAGTGGTGGCCAAGGATTCAGAGTCTAAATATTTAAGACACAATATGGACTTCAAAATAAAAACTTACGGACTCCAAATATGGAGTCCAAAGAATGAAAACTTGGCCAAAGAGGAGCAGTGACTTACGTTCCTATGCTAAGGGTTTGATCTGTTTGATACATTTTTTCCACTTCAATAAATGCAGGAATTAGAGGAAGATTTCAAGGCCAGTTGTGACCTACAGAATTTGCACGTGAGTTTAACTGTGAGTTTAGTGAAGTATCTGCACTCAGAGGTCTGCTACTTTTACTTTCCTTGATTTCTAAGGGCCCGCTTTCTAGTATAAGTGTGTCTATTAACCTACTGAGTTTAAATATGCACTATGGGAAATTTTCCACTAGAAAAATCAATGTAAACGTGGAAGCAAGTGTGTCTACATAATAAACGGGAGCATATAAAATTGCAGGTATGGTACATTTTGGGGTTACAAAAGCAGCAGATTCATGTGACTAATCTAAAACATATACAGGCAATTCTGAAACTACAGAACTCACTTTTCTTTGCTATATCCTCTTCACAGAGACAAAGCCCTTATGAGGGAATTCTATTTTAATTCAATGGAAAGGAGCAAGCCATGGCTTTAGATTCAATAAGATCCCTGTTTAAATGCAAGAGCTGGTAAACAATCATGTAACAACTTCATCAATACTATTTTTAGAAATATAATTTCTCCATTTGTAAATTGAGAAAGTAATACTTTTCTATGGAAAATGATCTAAGTATTGAAAATATTTATGCTATATATATATATATATATATATATATATGTGTGTGTTTTTTACATATTTAAACAAAAATTTTAGTAAAATTTTTCTAAGGTGTTTTAAACTGAAGATAGTTTCTCTATACCAGACAAATCCCAAAATAATTAAAATCAAGACCATGTTGCAATAGATTATGAAGAAGCATTCAAGAAAGAGAAAATACATCATAATTCATACACACAAACACATTCACACAGCCTTCTACTATGAATGTCAATTGTGACAGCAAAACAAAGAGGATCTGGTTTAATGGGGTATGACTTTTTTTGAAATAATGACTTATCTATCATTGCAAATGATCAAGAAGCAACCAGAATTTTATCTGCTGAAGATTGTAAGAGATAGTCCACTTTGGGTTGAATATTGGACTAGATTACATTTACTATCTCTTCCGAAATCAAAGTTTCTATGATTGTACGAAAACTTAAAAGCTCAGCTTAGAACAAGTGTATATCCACTTTTAAAAACCTACTTCAAAGAAAATGAGCAGACTTCTATAGAAGGCTCAAATGATTTCTTAGAAATCAAATAGCTCTTGCACAAGAACAGTTTGATGACTTAAGTAGACAGGAATCAAAAACATATGGATTAAATTTTTCATGAAATACAATGAGAGAGAGGAGTGCTTGGCAAAATCTTCTATTTGGGCTTCTTCAACCAAAAACCTTTGGAAAATTGTTTAAGATGCTTTAATGACCCCCAAATGCATTTGAACTTACCCCGGTCTGCTAGAAGCATTTAAAAGCCTTTAATTTCCTTTTTCTATTGTCTCTGGACAAAGTTCAATTCAATTTTCTACCAGCTGTTAACTGTCTCTGTTTAGTGCACTGACATTTTACTGTTGCTGTTTTGTTAAGTACTTTTGTTTACTTTACATGTTTGGAAAAAATGACTAAAATGTTTCAATTGTCAAAAATTTCAAAATATTTGTCATTTCTACTTAAATCTTACTCCAAAAAAATGCCTTGGTTTGCAAAATCATTTGACTTAAGGTTTAAGCTCAGTAAGATCAAAACGGTATGGACTGTTGATAAAACAGAAGAATATAGGAACAATATTCCATAGGAAGCACAATATTTATACAAATATCACAGTTTTGAGTATTTAATAGAATGGAAACTTAGAAAAATACCATTGGAAAATAAAGAGAATACATTTCAGTTAAAAGTGCACTGCATAGTAGAATAAAATATAAAATAGAAGATTCTTGTAAATTCTTCAAAGTATAGTTTGTAGCCAGTATAATGTACTGGATTTGCTTAATTTTTTTAAAAAAGGTTTATCCAAGAAATTCAGACTTTTTTCTCATACTCTTAAAAGTTGCATGAACTATATAAAAACAGCTATGGCTTTTCTTCCCAAAATGTTAACCAGAGACTCAATTCCTATCATAAAAATTTCCCACAGGCAATAGCTCATGATCCACACTTAGGTATATGTATACATACAAATCAAGCATTTAAATATATTTGGATAGTTCAACTTAATAGCAATTTAAATATTATTACATGTAGAGTTTTAAGAATAGTAATGAGTGTGATAAGATCAGACTGTTTTATTTTTTTTTTTATTTTAGAAACATAAAAGTACAAAAACATATTGACAAACAGACACCCATTATCATAGAAAATAGTACAATCACAACTAATCTATAGACAAGGTGATATGGTCTCAACAGTAGTTGTTGCTTTATCCATTGATATCTTCGAATTGTAGATGTATGGACCCATATACAGACATGCAAATTTAG
>PVLD010019314.1:0-36739 GCA_004027595.1 Dinomys branickii
TTTTAAAATCTTGATTTCCTTGTTTCCTTGTAATCTAGTTTTTATTTTTTCAATCCTACCTCAGTTTCACAATAGTAAGCAAAGTAGAGAAGGGATAAATGATAGTCAACGTTTGCACAGTACCTCTGTCTAATTGCTACAAAACAAAAATCTGGACTAGTTTGCATTCATTTTATCAAGAATTTCTTGTGAAGCGAATGTGCTGACAAATATTGTATTATTTACTTACAAATAAGATGGTGAGTAGAATGTTTTTCTATAACTTTTTATTTCTTATATGTGTGTTATTTTGTTTTAAATAATATTCTTACATATACACTACTCCAAATATAGTTTCGGTGATCTCCACATAAATTCAAAAGCACTATTATCATCTGGTAAGTGTGGAAATAATTGTAATAACCAAACAGACATTCTAGCGTTTGAGAATGCTTTTCATTCAAAAGATTTAGAAACTTTATCAAACCCTGATAACTTTATATGGTTTATAATTTAGTAAGATGAATTTGTAATTCATAAAGTAATAAATTGAAGTGTCCTCCAAGAACAACGGCAGTTTTATTTATTTTTAAGGTAAATATTTAAAACAACTTAAGTGTGAGGTATTAATAGCTTCAAATTTTGCTATTAAAAAGATGACTTGGGGATGTTAAATGTTTTGTTTTAATATTTCTCTTCTCACCTGAGCTACAAATACAGCACAAATTTAGTGAGTCCAAGGCAAGCGTCTTCCCAGCAATTTTGAGCTGTGGTTTTGGCAACCGTAACGGCTGCATAGCTTCACCGAATGGGGGTCAATTCTTCTGCCTGTTTCTGCAAGAGCTCAGGAAGCAAAGGGCCTCCTTATATTTCTCCAGCATTCCAGTGATGCCCCCGGTACCAGGAACCAGGGAAATAGACTCTCTCTCAGGAACTGTTGCACTCTCCATGATCTCAGATCAGAAATTTAGCTCTTCTCAGAGTGTGTCTTTATAAGTTAGACTCTGTGTTTAGCTAAAAGCTGTATTCAGATGACAGGAAGCATCAAGTATTTCTCAAAATGGAAGCTTTAAAGTACTCAGATGCAAATAGTCTTTCCTTAGGTCTCCTCGTTTTTCAATTGTTATATCCTAGGTGTTCCTTTGCAATGCTTGTATTTTATTCTTTCCTGTTTTCTTCTTTTTTAGGGATTACCGGTGACTGGAAAAATTACTTCACAGTGGCCCAAAAGGAGAAATTTGATGCCATTTATAAGAAGGAAATGTCTGAAACCACCCTTCAGTTTTGCACGGAGATTTAAAGTACCTAAACTGCAACTTGAAAAAAGAGATAACTGCATTTTGTTGAAACGGGATAGCCATAACCTGACCAAGAAATAATCAAGTAGATTTACAAAGCATAAAAATGCACTTGACAACTTCGTTTTTGCAGTGTCACTACTAAGGTCTGAGTTTTTCCTCTCAGTCTGACAGTCCAAATTCCTGAAAGCTAAGGTTTACTACTGCTTTTTCTTCGTCTACTTTTCTTCTGCAAAAGTAGGACTGACAGGGAATGTGCAGCTCTTTCTGCTCAATCTCCCACGTGTTCTAATTTAAAGCTAGGGTCCCTTCCTGCTAACATCTTGGGAGAAGCGCTGTTTGCATGCTGGGACTCTGTTTCCCAGCTCTGCTCAGCTCTTCTGAGCTGAATACTTGACTCAGAACCCCGGGCTCCTTGCTGGGTTTCAGGCTGCTCCGTGAGTTATAGCTCATCTTCCCCCCAAGGCTTGTGTTTGGACAACACAGTTCAAGCCCCAGATCTTGTGGCTGAGATTTGGAAACATTTTTCTATACCTACCTAACATCTAATTTCCCAAATGACCCAGACCTTCATTATTCTACCTAGAGCTTTGTGGAGGACACCTCAATTCTGAGAGTCTTCGTAGAGTTCTGGGGTCTCTTGCAAGAGAGATTATTGACCCTTTGAAATTCTGAGGATTATCTGCTTCTGGGCTCTGACCACTGTCCTCTTATTTCTGAATGGAATTGGATCTCTTCATAGCATCTCCAATAGCAAGATAAGATTGCAGTAGTGTACTGCTAAAATGTAAAGACATCCTGCTTTGAGTAGATTGCCATAAGATAGCAACAGATCTTGTGACGTAAGGCCTGCAGGGAACCTGCATGGTCCCTCATTGTACCCTGGAGGGAAACGGTGGTGCGTATGAGAAAAATACAGACAAGAGACCAGAGCTGGGTTCGGCGGAGTGACCTCTCATCTGAGGGGAAGAGGACTGACTTCAGCACTATTAGGATCAGGAGCGGTAACGTTGCCTAGTGACTAAGGACTATATTTGTCCAGGCGGGATGCTTTTTCAATACCGAGGGAGCCTGACTGCCTGAGGCACTTTGGCTCTGCCCTGCCCTCACACATATGACTGATTTCCAGCTCCAGAGGCTCCCATCAAAGGCCCATTCATGTCTCTCAGATTTAAGCCATCTTCTCTAAACATTATCTTGAGAAGTCCTTAGAGCCTTCTTATGTAAAGCTAAAGGCCTCTGTGGGCCAAAGAGTAGTGTTGTTCAAATTACAACTTTGCGACCTTACAGTACAGGTTGAAACACAATACAGGTGCTGTACAAAGATGTACAATATGCAAACCTGCAGGAAGAAGATGTTCTTTAGAGCATCACATTTGCTGCACAGACCCTTTTCCTATGTCCTCAACCCTCATCAAAGCCCCATCTCTCACCATGAATGTTGGATTCCTCCGATTTCTCTCTTGGGAACTCCTCTTGGTGGCGCATCCTCTTCTAAATAAATTTTTATATTCTGTACAGTCCCTGCTTATTGGTAAAATTATTTCTACTGCCTGTGTCATCAGCCCTTTATAAGCTGGCTCACATGGCAATTATTTATTGTGAGATTCCAGGACCAGGACCCTGAGTCCCTCATTCCTCAGCATCCTCAGCACCACACACAGTGTCTCCTGCCGTCATTGTACTGGGTTCTAGGACGTCCCTAAAGAGGGGCCATAACTCACTCTGCCCTCAGAATAAGCTGTAATAAGTTCATGGACTTTTCATCACAGAAAAGTAATTTTTAAGACATCAGTAGAAGACATGAAGAGTTTTATTAGGCAGAATTTTAAAACTACACACTCATGGCATGTATCATCAAAAGAAAAGCACATGATGGTCCGGGATTGAGGTTTTTACATGGTCTTCTTACCAGCCGCTTAGGTTCATATGCCCAGGTTCATTTGTTTGCCATTGACCAAATCAAAGAAGGTCCTATACTTTAGTGATGGCAAATTATTCATCTGAAGCTGTCTCTGTCGAGGTAGAAGGGCGCATTTGCCTCACATCTCCCTGTGCGGAGGCGGCAAAGTTCTTTGATAGTAAGGAACACGGTGAGGAGAGCACAGGGAGGTCATGCAGATCCTCACACTTGCTTTTCTCTCTTTCAGGCATCTGAACCCATCGCTCCCTTTCTTACAGAGGAGAAACCAGGCTCCAGCCTCCTCGGGTCTGCACCTATGCATTCTGTCACTCTCATGGGGCTGAAGAGAGGAGGGGTGTTGGTTATATGCTCAGAGGGAGGAGGTTCGGATAAATTGCTTATCTCAAAGAGAAAAAATCATACTTTTAAAGCTCCATTTTGGAGTGCTGGTTTCAGTCTTGGGGGCATCCTCAGGGAGTATAGCTCAAAGGCTGAATTAAGATTCACATTTGTATCATCTATCAGCTTAAAATTTCAAATAATCTCGTCCTATTTTTTTCTTACTGAAAAACCATTACTGTAGAACGTAGTATATTTAGTTAGCTAATACCAAGGAGAATGGCCTGAGATGGAGGTGTAATTAGCAACGTTCATGGAAATTTATATAAGAATAGTGACCTAGGCCTCTGGGCCAGGAATGAAGTCCTTCAAGTGACGTGGAATGCAGCCAAGAACGCACAGTTACAGTTATTTAATGATGGCTAGTGGCTTCTTATGCCTGTAAGACTTGCAACTGGGCTGTACTCTTACATTTTATTTCCACTTCCTCAGGCTATTTACTTTTCTACCTTGAAAATCTATGGACTTGAATATCTTAGACCAAAGTGAAACCCAGACTCACAGTTTCTGTCTTACTAGTTAATAGCACCTCATATCGGTTTTTGTGCATAGGAAAGGGGCTAAATCACCACAGCACTGGAGGTCAAATTAAACCACAAGAAATGGGAATAGAAGGTGCGAGTGCAGACTGAGTAAGAGAACCTCTCTATGATCTGGTCTCCACCACCGTTTAACCAATACTTTGGAACCTTGGGAAAGTAATGACCTTTCTCTGCCACATTTTTTATCTGTAAAATGAAGGCATTTGTCTTGGTTACTTTACTCTTGTTGCTGAGACAAATTACCCAACACCCAAAATGAAGAAAGGAAAGGTTTATTTAGCTTACAGTTTGTGGAGGTTTCAGTCCATATTTGGCTGCTTCAGAGGCAGAGTGACACATGGCAGAGGGCAAACTTCACGGCAGCAGAGCACAGCAAAAACAACCACAGCAAAAGGGGAGGAATGGCAGGCAAGCAGCCTCTCTCCTTCCCTTACATTGTAAACAGGCTACCCCCACCCAGGGGGCGTGTAGCTCTCACACAATCTCCATGCCTTCCTTTTCCACAGGCTCAGGATGTAAACAAAGTAAGCACTCTGGCTTCCTGCTGAATCACTTAGCTAAACCTCCAGATTCCCCAAGTTGACACAATGTATCAACCATAACAGCATTACAATGTTCTTTCAGGGATGGAATGAAATAATATATGCAATAACTGGAACGTTTTCTAGCACATATCAGTATTAGCTGCCACAAAGGAAATCATACTAAAAGGGTGACAGTTTTCCCTGTGCACTGTTGACATGGTGCTCAGGTGCTTTATGGAGGTTGGCCAACTGGCCCATGTCTCCTTTGGACCTCCTGCCAGGAAGCTGGTCCGAACTGCAAAGCCCTGTTTCGGAGGATGGGCCCCACACGTGGATGAAGAGGGAGCCCGTTCCTTTCAAGCGTGAGCAGTTCACTGACTGCACCCTCAGACTTCCACACGGTGTCTGTCAGAAGTGTGCTGCACCAGCCTGCGGTAGGCAGATACCAATAAACAGCCACAGAAGGGCCAAAATGCCGGAAGCCGAGAGAAAGTAAAACAGATGTTGGTCATTATCTTACTTGAAGGAAAGGCAAATAAGGAACCAGATAATGAAGAGCGAACCTGAGAGCCTGCAAGCTCAGCCCTCATGAACGCTGTCTCGCAAAGGCCCTGTTACTAAGGCTGGGGTTGGAGCTGCTGCAGTTGCCAGCTGTTATCACAGCTAAACTCCCAGCAGGAAATGATGACTACTGGCGGCAGCAAGGCTCCAGCCCAGAAGGCTCCTCACCTAAATGCATCAGGCAAGAAAACAAGAAGCTGTTCAAGAAGGAACAAAGGTTCTGTCCGACACGTTGGCACAAGAAAACGTTAAAACTTATTTAGCTACATAGGCTTCAGCCATCAAATTTCTTCTTCATTATTATTAATGACTTAAAAGTGGCAAGTGTTAATTTTTCTTTTGTTGCTTGCTTCCACATTTAATCTTCCAAATGTTTTGCCCATTCCTCCAAGTGTTACCTTTCCCGCCATTTATGTGAAGAATAAATCTTCTTTACTTCAAGAAGAGTTTCTGGTGTGTTTCAGTCTGAGGTTGTCTAGCTAAATGGCAGGAACAGCTGATGGGAGGGCCTGGAGAGGAAAGCTGCTCCAAGTACAGCAGCTGAGAGGCAGAGGGAGAGAGAGAGAGAGAGAGAGAGACAGACAGGCAGACACAGAGACAGACAGAGAGACTGAGAGAGAAGGGAGAAGCTAAGGACAGGCACTAACCCTTCTGGATCACACCCTCAGTGGCTCACCTTCAACCAGGCCTGACCTCCTAATACCGTGTGGAGCAATGCACATATCAGCAGATTAATTCTCTGAAGTGTATAACATCCCCCATGATGTAATTACCTTCTTGAAGCCCCACCTCTGAACACATGAGACTTTTGGGGCTGTCTTGGTTACTTTTCTCTCGTTTCTGAGACAAAATATCCAAGACCCCAAATTAAGGAAGGAAAGGTTTATTTAGCTCACAATTTGAGGAGTTTTCAGTCTGTAATCACCTGGTTCCAAGGCAGGGTGACAGGGCAGAGGGGCAACACTGCAAGGCAGCAGAAGACAGCAACAGGCAACGCCAAAAAGGCGGGAAGACCAAGCCTATATTCCTGCTGTCTGTTGCATGCAGGCTATCTACTCTAAGGTGTGTCCTTCACACCCACACCATCTCTGTGTCTTCCTCCCCACAAGCTCAGGATGTTTACAAAATAAAGAACCTGTCCCCCTGCCGAATCACTTAGTGAAGCTTCTACTTCTCAATCCTCAAGTTGACACACTGTATGAACTATTAAAGGGGGCTATTTGAAGTCGAAACCAAAATACTGTGTGTGAGGTGTTTCTGTACACTATTAAGTATTTTCAGTGGAAAGCAATGATTATCATTCAAATAAAAACATAGAGTGTTTGTATAGATTCTTATAACTAAGAATTTGCAAATAACACACAAGAAATAATAATCCAAACTTTAAAAATCTATAAAGAAAATTTAGTTATAGCCTTCATCAACCCAAATAAGGTGCATTGAAATTTCTCAATGTGAATTTGATAACGTGAAAAAGTCTGTACCTTTTTTGTCTAACTAGTATTTTGTAATCATCTTTGTTTCCCTTGTGAAATGTTATAACCTCTGCATTTTTGGAAAGTTCCAGTGAATATAAAGAAAATGACTTTTAAAAGAAACTGGAACTATTATATTATAGCTTTTGGGTCCTCAAGGTAATCGTGGGTTTATTGGTCAGAATTTGGAAAATGATTAATTGCAAGTAGCTGTGATCTGTTACTTTATCATCTTTGTAGAGAGAGATGGTTACACCTCTTAACCAGAGCCTTTTCCCATTAGGTTAAAAGAGATATGATTTTCTTAATAACTATCAAATAGGATAACAAAATTGAATGTGCATCCACTGTGACACTTAAAATTAACAAAATGATATGTGAAGTAATGTAAAATTATATTTGCTTTATTGCCATTTTATTTATTTTTATTTTCTTATTTCCATTTATATCCATTTATCAACCAATTATTTATAATGCATTAGGTGTCAGAAAATCTTGGAACTAATAGTACCACCCATGTGAAGTGAGCAGACATTTAGAAGTGGATTTCAAATCTAGCTTTTTTATATGGGAGTCTAGAAAGTTATAGATGATGTCCTTTAGGTAGCAGGTTATCTGCCAAAACAGTGTCAGTGCAATAACTAATATTGCCCAAAGGTTGCAAAAGGTCTTTACTCTCAGAGCTGTGCTATAGCAGAGATGCTGCCTCAGAACCTGTGATTAGATTCATGAATAGTTTTTCCTCCACTGACTACAAGTCTGTCATTCGTCTATGTTTATAGTTTTCTAATACATATTATTTATTTATGCATATACATTTTACAAAACATTTGGTTACACTGTAACATTTTTACACATACACGGAACACAGCCCAACTGCCTCCCTTCTCCAATGATCATTGCCCTGCTCTCCTGGGTCACCTTCCTCTTATCTAACAGTCTCTCTTCGAATTTCTTGTCATTTTTCCCTAGATTTCTCATACGAGGAAAAACATGGGATATCTGTCGTTTTGAGTCTGAGCTATGTCCTTTTATGTGATCTCCAATTCCACCCACTTTATTGTAAATGATATGATTTCATTTTTCTTTATAGCTGTACAGTACTCACCACTGTATACATAAACCACATTTTATGGTTTCAAATAAGAATGATAGCATCTTTCAACTCAGGCAGGTTAAATTTAATTTGCAATTATCAAAATTGATAATTTACTAATTAGAAAGGAATGTGTCTTGTAAAATGCACACAGTCTTAGTAAATTATTAATAACATTTTATAATGCAATTTATTTATAATGTGGGCACTGATAGTACATTGTCTTGCTTTCTCCTGCTCAAGGTGGAAGAGCCCAAGCTGTCACACATTTTATGGGGAAACTTCCCATTCATTTGGAATATGATGGGAGGAAAGAGGAAATAGAACTAAATATTTGCTCCTCCATATTACATTCTCCATATCCCATCTGTCTCTTAGTGCTATCAGGAGGAGATAAACAATGCATATTAAAACCATTTACACATGAAGCAAGATTCTGTGGCTCTCTCAGATTAAGAAATTTTCTAATGAAGTTTGAGATGATCAATTTTATATAAGCATAAAAATAACTCTGGTTGTGTTAGCTATTGATATTTCCAAGTGATAAATGAAAATTACTCTTGTTCAAGTTACTGCAAAAGATAGATAAATAAATGGCAGATAAATGATAGACAGATAGATAATAGAGAGGTAGATAATAATAATTACCAAAATATTTTTTATTAATTGGATTATTATTTATAAATGCAAAAAAGAGAAGTAAAATGAGACAATAAATTGAAATGAATGGATTGATATAATTTGAAAAAAGAAAGTTTGGTAATCACAGAGCTCATCAGTGGCTTTTAACAAAACATGCACTGTCGCAAAATAAAAGAAATGGGCCTCTTTCTAGTACTGTTTGTTCAGCGTATGAACTACTTTTTTTAGTTTAAACAATCAGTAGAGGCTGGTTTTCACTAAGAACAGGTTTTGTTTTTTCCGCAGGGACATTTTCTTTCTATCGTACACAAGCTCAGTTTTCTAACAGAGTGGTCCATGTGGGAAATGCACCCTCTTATTGTTTAGCCTGAATTCCTCTTTGTTGTGGTTGATACATTGTGCTGACCTGAGGAGCCTAGAGGCTTGGCTAAGTGACTCTGCAGTTCTACATTCTGAACCTGTGCAGTAGGAGGGCACCCAGATGGTGTGGGTGTGGGCAGATCCTGGCACACAATACATGGGAAGGAAAGAGGCTTGTCCCCGCCCCTTTGTTTGCTTTGCAGTGTTCTGCCGCCATGAATTGCTGCCCTCTGCCGTGTGCCGCTATGCTTTGCAGCCAGCTGATGATAGTCTGAAACTTCCACAAGCTCTAAGCTAAATAACTTTTCCTTCCATAATTTTGGGTGTTGCGTATTTTTGTCTCAGTAAAGCAAGAAAAGTAACCAAGGCATTTTTCTTGTCATATTTCAGGATTTCAGGCTTGAAGCATTCTGAATCTTCTGCAGTAAGATTAAAACACAAGAAAAATAAACCAGTGGGAAGCAGAAATATAGAATAAAATAAATAGATATAAAATAAATCTATTCAAAGTAACTCATTGGTCAATGCATACAATTAGAGAAGTATAAAATTCTACTCCAATCCCTAAATTTTTCATGCTCATTATAGTTTTCACTTTTTCTTGAAATGTACGTACAAACAAAATAGCACACAAATATTAAGTACCCTAAGGTAGAGTAGAAGAAAAAAAGATAGAAATGATACAAGGAAGTCATAAAGAATTTACTGCAAAGATATACAGCTGCAAGGGAGAACCAAGACAGTGGAGTGGTAAGCAACAGAGAAAGAGCCTCTCTGAGTCGCCATCCAGATACTGTAACCCAGCAATGTGCGGAAGGCAAGGAGGAGGAAAGGGGGAGCCCTGGGCCCCAGAAGCATCTGAAGCATGGATTGAAGCCCACTGAGAAAGTGAGGACAGAAACTTCACAGAAGAAGAAAGGCAGCCAGCGGTGTCTCCTCCCTGAGATGACTGATACTCACTTGGAAGAGGCATTGTTCAAACCTACAGACACACAGTAACGGCTGCTGACCCCAGAGGTCCCCACAGAGAGATGCATCACTGGAGGGGACCAGAGGCATGGGAAGGACTGCTGGCTGAGGTTTGACTGCTTTGAGGTCTGAGTGTGTTGCAAGATCCTGCCTCTTCTTCTTTTTTTTTTTGGTCTTTTTGAGACGGTTTCACCATGCAGTTCAGGCTGGTCTTGAGCTCACTTTGTAAGATTCTGCCTCTTCAAATTGTTGGGAATGAGAAGTTGCTGCCTGTTGGTCTGTTCCCTGGTTCTTTGGCACCATGCTGTAGTATTTTCTATGGTCCTTAGTCAATTCAATCTTGGAATACCAGCAATAGCTGTTTCAAACAATTATGTCACTTTTGGCTAACGTGGCACCATGTGACAACTATCATAAAATTTAACTGGAACCAGAAGAGACCTAGAATATCAAAGGCAATTCTGAGCAACAAACACAAGGCAGAGGACATCACAAGCCCTGACTTGAAGTTATATTACAAAGCCACTGTGATAAAAACAGCATGGTACTGGCAAAAAACAGACCCAAAGATCTGTCGAACAGATTAGAAGATTTAGAAACAACTTCAGACATACTCAGCCACCTTATTTTTGACAAAAGTGCCAAACACATTCACTGGAAGATAATCTCTTTTATAAATGGTGCTGGAAAAACCAGCTTTGCACATGCTGAAGATTAAAATGGACCCATATCTTTCACCATGCAATAAACTAAATTTGAAATGTATCAAAGATCTCAACATTAAAATAGAAACATTAAATCTGCTGAAAGGTAGAATAGGTAAAACTTTTGAAGACACTGATGAAGGCAAAGACTGAATAAAAGCCTTGACTGTATTGGAACTATCATAAAGAATAAACAACTGACATTTCATTAAAAACATTTGCACAGCAAGGGAAGCTACCAGCATAGTGAAGCAACAATGCACAGTGTGGAAAAAATGCTTGCCAGCTGTTCCTCAGACAAAGGGTTACTACTGGGAACATACAAAGAACTAAAAAAAATCAGACATCCCCAATTTAAAGACCCAGCCCAAAAATGGGCATCTAAGATGAATACACACTTCTCATGTGAAGAAATAAAAATGGCAAATAAACTAAATGTTGTGTTCCTTTTTTCTATATGCTGCATTGAACTTACTAGTTGTTGAATTTACTGGTATTCTTTATTTGGTTTGTTATCTTAAACAACAGCGCTAGGAAAAAGTAGTGTGAGAGCATCTGCTAGTGGACTTTGACACTAACCAAAATCTGAAAATATGAAATGCTTTAAAATGGGTCATTTTTATGATACTAGTTTATATTTAGGAAATATATATGTCTATTAATAAATCATGGGACTCCATTTGCCAGTTCAAAGGCAAGAGGCCAGCAACTATTCTTAAAATTTGGAGGACAGTTTTCACTGGGGCAGTCTGGCCTGATTGCCCCTCTACACTCTAGAGAGAAAGTCAAAACTATGCTGCCTCACGTTCCTGTCTGGCCTGATCTTTCACAGATGAGGGGGCAATCTGAGCTGCTGAGATTGCTCACTCCTGCCTTTCCAGGTTGAGGGTTATGACTCAATTCACAATGAACGCAATAAGAAAAGCCTTCCTTTTTCTTATGTCATTTCTGATGTTTCCCTTTCATTTTGTACTTTTCATTTTTAAGGAACTGTGGAGAGGAGGGAACCCTGATCTATCTCAACATTTTCCTCATATCTAAAAATTAAGAGCCTTTAAATTGAGCCCATAGAAAATGAATACATTTTCTACCACTGAATTCAGGGAAGTTATCTAGTTGAAGATCACATACCCTATGTCTGGGTCAGATGAAACACTGGAATTCTGCCTGTCCAGGTGAACACACATAAAAGCCATGTTCTGGCTTATTGTTCTCGGCACAGTCCCAGGTGCCGGAAACTAAACCTGATGCCCCATGGAAAGAACTGAGCTCTGGGTGAGACAGGAAGGAACAATTTCCCTGAGCACAATACTTAAGGGATCAAATCACATTTAGTTTAAGGGAGCATCCCCAACCTCTTGGCTCTCTCTCTCCCCTCCTAGGTGGTTTACCATCATTTAAACGGGAAGGAAACACTTTTGCTGAGAAATTATGGTTGCTGGAGGATGGGTATAAGTTTTAACCTGTGAGCTGAATAAGTGTGTAGTGGATATAGACAGAATATGCATTTTTGGTAAAACAGCCTTATCTTACTGCTAAGGAAGACTGCCTAGGTGATTAGGCAGACAGCACAAATGTGTTGGAATCTTTTTTACCCTAAGGTCCAGGGCAGGATTTTTCTGAGCCATTACCTGCCTCTGTCTCTGTACATGGTTACTTTTGCAGGATGGAGAGCTCACCAACCAGTTCAAATTTGCTCTTTGATCTTTTGGTCTCACTTTCTTTAAAAAAAATGGAAACCACTTGATCAGGTCTTTTGATGATTGGTTTAATTTTGCTAGCAATGCTTTCATCTTTAACCATGACTATTATAGCCGGAATCAGTTGTAGCTCGTGCTTTTGGAAACACATGCTGGCATTAGAAATGTGAGTTCCAGGGAAGATGGGAGTGGGGGTCAGGAAGGGAGGCTAATCCAACTCAGCCTATCTGCTGGTAACCCTACAGAGAGCAGTCACCTGCTCTGGAGCAGATAATCTTGGGGAATAACTTGGTAGGATATAGAAATCAGGTCATCTTGGTTACTTTTCTCTTGTTGATGAGACAAAATACCTGACACCCAAAATGAAGGAAGGAAAGGCTTATTTAGCTTACAGTTTGTGGAGGTTTCAGTCCATACGTGGTTGCTCCAAAGCAGGGTGGTACATGGCAGAAGGCAACAGCTCATGGTGGCAGGAAACAGCAAAAGCAACCAGAGAAAAGGGAGAGGAGTGGTGGCAAGCAGCCTCTTTCTTTCTCTTACATGGTATGCAAACTATCTCCGTCAGATTGGGTGTAGCAGTCACATCCATAATTCCAGCATTGGACCATGAATCAATCATAAACTCTAAAAGCACCCTCCATGACTGCATGAGGTTTTTGGGGGACATCAGACACAAACCATAGCATAAATAGAGTTTCTTTTTATTTTTATTTTTTTTGCGGTACTGATAAATAGAGTTTAAAGGGAAGCTTACTTTCCTCCTGCATTTCAGATGTGGAGCACAATGTCAAATTCCCTTACAACTTTTGATTGTATTCTGAAGCACTGGATATTGGTCAGCCAACACATATTGAGAATGAGCCATTTAACATTCTTCTGCACCCATGCATGGCCTGCCTACCACATAGAGGTAAAATGGAATGCAGGGAGAAATACTGGTTATGACATTCTCTCACAACTAGAGCTTTACTGTAAGATAAAGGAAAAATGGTCTAAATTACTTGCTTTGCATTAAGAGACAATCTTTACTTTTCTTCAGAATGTAAATGTAAGCTATAGGGAAACCAGATGCGTCTGGCCCTTAAGGCACAAACAGATATACACATGACGACTGAGGCTAAGGCTCCCCTTCCTTGCCCTTTGCACGTCGAGGGGGGAGGTTTCCTAGGCAAGGTTGAACAAAGTGTATTCATTATTACTGAGCCTGAAGCTTTTCCCACTTGCCCTTTGGACTATGAAGCTTCCCCTGCCCACCCTTGCCTTTTGAACTCTGAGTGAAACTTCTAAGCCAGCCATAATTAAATCTTGTACTGGGCTATATCCGTCTTTGGCTGACTATGTTTGAGCCCCTCAAGGACAGTATGACGTACCAAAAGTAAATGGTAAATTTGGACATATCTGCCTCCATCTGTCCTTTTCTCTCAGTGAGCTCAAACAGATCAAACAAGACCTAGAAAAGTTTTCAGATGACTGTTATAGTACATTGATGTCTTCAGAGGACTTACACCTTTAGATTGGAACAAGATAATGTTATTCTTAAATCAAACACTAAGTTCTGGTGAGAGACAACAGCATGACAAGCTGCTGTTGCATTTGGAGATGAATATCATATTTTTAATTTTAGAAAACCAGAAGACAAGCAACCAGGGAACAGCCAGTCCCTCCTGGAGTCCAAGAAGTCCCTACACAAGGTCCCCACTGACCTACCAAGCAGACAGGAGATTGGAAGAGGAGACATTTTGAGACGTGTAGTCTTGAAGGCGTAAGAAGGATGAGAACTAAGCCTTTTAATTATTTAAACTGTCAGCCATTCAGCAGGCAAAAGATGAGAACCTCTCTGCCTTCTGAGATCATTTGAAGAGGCATTGATAAAACACATACCCATGGTTCCTGATCTCACCGAAGGACAGATTTTTAAAGAGAAATTTAGTACCCAGTCAGCCTCAGATATTAAGGAAAAGCTACTGAAGATGGCTTTTGCTCCAGATGGCTCACTTCACACTTTAGTGAGAGCTGCTTTCTCGGCATCTTTTACTTGAGACCAAGAGGAAGTCAGAGGGGGCTGATTTGGTTGTGACCTTAAAAGAAATTCACTCTAAGACTGATTACCACGTCTCCAAGAAAGGTTCGGTGACTAGGTTCACCCGCTACTGCTGCTGAAAGTGAGGCTACCTGAGAAGGGACCGTTATAAGAACTATCACAAGAGGCCCCCGAGCCACGCCCTAGCTGTGAAGGTGGCCCCTGGATGCTGGACTGCCCCCTCGGCAGAGGCCCTAGGAGTCAGACCCATCTTACCAGCCCGCCCAGCACACTGAAGCATCCCAGGGCATGCTCTGCGGTCTCCCTCCGGCTGGAGCGTCGTCTCCACGGAGGAGCCCTGAATTATCAAGACTATAGAGGTAAAAGAAACCTGCTATCACTGGGCCCTAGCACGTGCCTCTGAACCCTTCTCTCCAGCCCTTGCCTTTCTTGCAGCCACAACACTTCAATGAAAAGTCACTGAGACGAGGCAGCTCTTCATTTTCACACCCCTTAGGCTGTGACTGCGGCGGCTCTCTTGTCCCTCACTCTTTCTGAACTACGCCTGAAGGTCCAGTTTCCAACTCGGGGGGAGATATCTTCTTTCATTTGTGGTGCTGGGGACTGAACCCAGGGGCTTGTGCCCGCAAGGCAAGGGCTCCGTCCCTGAGCCACATGCCCAGCCCCAAGGGAGAGAAATCTTACCATGTTTGAATACTGTAATATGTGTGCACCCAAGTCAAGTACGCTGCCTCCCCATTGTGGAGACAGAAACACACCTTGAAATACGAACAACTGTGTGGTTGGCTTCTAGATGGCCTCCCAAACCCTCGTGCACTGTTAGACGGGGCTGTTGCAGTGGTAGCTGAATCTAGAGTTTGTAACTGAGTCATGGTTCAGTGTTCAGGTTAAGGGTGCTGGGATGACGGGCGAGTGACCGCTGGATCAGTCCGCTGACTAGGTTTGCACCTCCCTAGTCTCAGCAGTCTGCATAACACAAAAGGGGCGGAGAGAGTCTCGCTCTCTCATGGCCGTTGCTGCCTTCTGCTGCCGTGCGCTGTTGCCCTTGTCCATGTGCGCCCTGCCTTGGCCTTGGCTGACTGCGACCGAAACCTCTACAAACTGTGAGCTGAGCAAACCTTTCCTCCTTTCACTCTGGGGTCGGGCGCTTTGTCTCACTCACTCTAGAAAACTGAGGCTGAACTACAGTAGAGTAGGTAGAGCAGTAACAGCTGCCCCAGGGCAAATCTATCTCCAAGATCCTGTTGTTGCTGGAGACAGTACCTTCCAAGGTCTGAAGTTAAAAGCTAAATTTTCTAGCAGACAGAGCTCTTCAGATTAAAGGCACAATTTTGAGCCTTATCATATTTAAAGGAACCCTGAGCCTGAGAGAAGAGACAATTCATCCAGCACTTTCTTTCTTCCAGCACAGAGCCCTAAAACAGCTAAGGGCGTTACTAGGAATTGCAAGGTTTTGCCACCTTTGAATAGCTGCACGTGGTGAGGTTGCATGAGTCCTCTGTCAGCTCATAAAGGAAACCCAAAAGGCAGATAGTCATACATGAACCTGGGCACCTGATTCCCGAACTGCATTCATGTTGTTTTCCAACTTTTCATTTTCTTTTTTAATTTGAATTTGTTTTCTGTGTTGATGCTTGCAAATTGCTTATGTTAAGTAGCTTTATCGCTACTATCAAGGGTTCCTGAGGGAATATCTATTCCTCAGGGATGTCTTCCAGGTATAGCTGGCTCTTGGTGTTTGCGTCTGTTCCAAGGTCTTACTTTCCCAATTTATTAAGGGTGAGAAGTTGCTGTCTATTTGGCTCAGCACTCAGTCCTTTGTACTGGGCTATGGTGATGATTATGACCCCAGATAATCACAGTGTTGTCATACAAGTGTGAACAACTGATGACATCAGGTGTGGCCTCCTGGCTAAAGTAGTAATTTACCGATAGCAATATCATCAAGCAAAACCTAGAAACTGACAAACTGTGGTGACTGTTAATTTGGTACCTTTAAACACAGTAGTAGCATCTGTGGTTACATAACAAAATCCAGCACAAACCAGAAACTTGTTTGCAGTAAGTTTTGCCTTGATAGAGTGAATTTACCCCTTGTGTGTTGGAGAACTTTAAGACAGTTGAGGGCAAAACTGAATGATAAGTGCAGAGAAACATAGTAGGATCGAGACTGAAGGACAAAGTATGATCACCTAAGTTTCAGGAAACTGGAGAAGAGGACAGGAGAGAAAGGATGAAAGACGGAAAGAAATATCAAATCAAAGCAGAAACCCTGGGGACAATGTTCGTTCACATGTGAATGGAAAGACAGCTGAGGAAAGAGAATCTGACTGAGAGAACAAAACAATGAATTTCAAACCTGAGAAACTCCCCCTCAGAAAATGACAGAAAAAGAAAACGAAATAGACAGAAAAAAAGGGAAAACATCCCTTTAGTAGCCACAGCTTTGTGGTAGACCTAGGCTGAGTAATCCCACCAAATCAGCAGTAGGGTTAGTGCTGGTGTGTGGCTGATCTTGAACTCCGAATGTGGAGGCTGGGCCGAGTCCTTATCCAGCTTCTCTCTGGACGGTCTGCCCACTTCTTACCAGGATCGTCGTCTCCGCATTGCTCCTCCAGTTGCGGCGGCACCTTTAGAGAGGCAGCCCGGAGCTGCTCCCGGTCCGTGTAGAGATGGCCCCTCCCACAGCCCCGCAGCTTCCCGTGTCTCTCACTGCTCAGCCCTCTCCCTTGCTGGTCTCAGGGCGGCGGGGGCGGTTAGCGCCGGTCCCTACTCCTTATCCCTCCACGCCAGGGCTGTTTGCACCGCTGGACACAGCGCGAGGGAGAGCGGCACCGCAATCCAGTCTCTCTTCGCACCCAAGACTGCCTGCGCCGCTTGTCACAGGGTGGCAAGAGCACTGACTTCCCAGACCAATTTCCTGTCTGCAATACGTGTCCGTTCTTGTGCCGGTAGTTTGCTGGGCAGGAAGAGGCATGCTGTTCCATACATTACCCTCACTGCTGCCGCCACTGTGGTCCCTAAACTTACTGTTGCTAGAGGTTTCGGTCAGCCACTATGGCACACACACAGAATAAAAACAAACAAATGAAAATAAAAGAAGAACTGGCAGTTTCTTAGCGAGGGAGCAGCTTCCTGGTCACTGGCCCCTATGTGTGCCAGAGAAGGCTGCTGTCAGGCTGCAGTGTCCATTATTTGGAGAAAGGCAAAAGAAGTAAGAGGCCTTATATCTCACAAATATATTGTATGGTTTGAGTTTTCCTCTCTGTTTAAGTCTCTAAGTTTTGTGGACACTTCCTCAATGACAGTCCTGTTCTGTGCATGAGTGGGAGACCCACAGGCAGTCTCATGCGTATATGTAGTAATGTTTATGACTGATCATTGCTACCTTTCTTGTTAGTACTGTGGCTTTAGATCCTAGGATGGTTTGGATGTTTTATACCAAGGCACTGCAGTTATGCTTATTTCTGGTATGGAGATGATTAAGGATGAGGCAAAGCTGCATGTGTGGATTTGAGATGCATTTCACAGGCACCTTAGTAAGATGCAGTGCTTCCTGTGAAATATGCTTCCCTTTCACTTCTCTTGCATACGTCCAAGATGAAATTAAACAAGAACTTAAAACGTAACTTGCCTTGGTCAAAGTAAATATTTCAAAGGATCAGACAGAATGAGATAGGAAATAAAAAAATAAAAATTAAATGGCTTCAAGTTCCTATGTAGCTTTTTATAACTCTCGCATTCATTAGATGTCAGGGATCTTCATGGTTGAGTCATCTTTATATATAAGAGAATTAAGAATCATTCAAGAACAGTGGAAAATGAGAGGTGACCCATCTGCAGTGTTTGTTGAGAAGCTGAGCCAGCATGAGAGAGAAAGTAATTATACAGCGGAAAGAATTTCTTGGGTATCAAAACTTAAAGGACTTGTTTTGTAAAATCTTAGAAAATTATTTATATCAATATAAAACTATATATATATATATATATATATATACACAATTCATAGTCTATTCACAGAATGTGTACCTATCTCACCTATCAATTTTCAACTGTTTGATTCCTTAATAAAAAAAATTCAGGACCTTAAGGACATGAGCAAGATGGCTGACTTGCCGAGTCCACGACTTGCTGAACTCCATGAAAGATGAGCAAGCAATGAAGAACAGCAGCTGTTTCACCGGAGTGCTTGTGCAGTGAGTCACACAGGTGGCACAGCATACTGAGAATGTGAAGAGACATTGCTGAGCACAAGAATGAGCTGCAGCGATAAAGGAGGAACTCAGCACCCTACATCTATGTGCTCTCATCTCTGAAGATGGACCCCCAAACACTGAGATACTTCATTTGGTGAAGAAAGAGTAATCATGAAGTTTCTAATAGTTCCAACTCATGCTATGGACAAACACCTGAGGTATTTGTTGCTGCAGAATTCAGGTTTTAACAGGCTCTGAGGAAAGTTTTGGAACTGGCAAGTTGCCACCCTCCTGCCTTGCTTTGAACAGAGCCCAGCCAATGTTGGACACTCCTCAGCAGTGCTGCTGCTGTACAGTAGTACCCTGAAGCCTATCACTTGGTGTCTGGTGAGGCAGCTTAGCCCTGAACATCAGCTAATTCATCCTAGAACCTTGCCAAGTATCTATGACCACCCTCTGATGGCCATGGTAGCATATTTGCACCCCATTTTAAAGGTCTCAGCATCCAAAGGACTAAAGGAAACAATTGAGTGGGTCTACCCGCCCTCTTTCTGCCCAGGACTGGGGAAGGTCTTCCTATGTAGGTACCCACAGGGCTAGGAAACAGCCATGCAATCCAATCCACCTGGCCACAGCACCGGAATATAGTCAGTCAGCCCACTGTGAGTGCTTTAGCTCACAGACAAATTTTGAATCCCAACCATTCTACTCCAAAACACAGGAAGCAACCTAGCATAATTTGTCTGAGTGGCTTGGCCTGTGTTATGGTTTGTGACACGACATTCTCCCAAAGCCTCATGGAGTCATGGGGCGGGCTTCTAGAATGTGTGACTGATTCCTGTTCCAATGCTGGGATTATAGGTGTGAATGCTACACCTGCCCTGGGTGGGCAGCCAGCATACAATACAAGGGAGGCCAAGAGGCTTGCTCTTTCACACTCCTCCCTTTTTGCTCGTATTGCTTTTGCTGTCTTCCACACAGTGAACCATTGCTCCTCTGCCATGCCCTGCCTTGGAGCCAGCTGCTTATCAACTGAAACCTCCACAAACTATGAGCTTTCTTTCCTTAATTTTTTGGTGCCAGGTATTTTTGTCTCAGCAATGAGAAAAAAGTAACAAAGACATAATTTGCTACCAGTGGAGTGGGGCCATTGCTGTGACTATACCCGGCCATGTGGTTCAAGAGCCTTTGGAAATGGCTTGTGGGAAGAGTTTGGAAAGGTTCAGAAATGTTACCTGAAAGAGTACTGTTGGAATACCTTAAGCTGTTCTGTATGAGAGATTCTTGTCAGAGCTCAAAACACCAGAAGGCTGATAGAAATTCTACTAGTAACCAGACCAGACTAGTAACCAGACCAGACTAGTAACCAGACTAGTAACTAGAAACCAGGAGGTTTCTGCTGGGAAGAAAGACTATATTCATTGTTGGACTCCAGATGATGTATGTTATGACTTGGCAAAAAGTTTGTCTGCATTTTGCTCATGTACAGAGACTTTGCTTGAGACTAAAGTTAAGAATAGTGGACTAATTAAAGGCAGAAGAAATTTCAAGGTAGTTAAATGTTAATGCTGTGAGATGGCTGTTACTATGTTGACAATCAAGAGCAAAATGTCTAGGAAGGTGATTTAAAATGTTGTGAGTTTGGCCAGAAAGGAAGCTCCAGTAAAGCTGTGGGCTGCAGAGAGAGAGCAGAGGAGACCTCCATTGCTGAGAAGGAATAAGAGAATAGAAAAGATGGTCTGAGAGCATCACAAGAAGCAGTGTCTTCCTCAAAATTGTAAAAGTGAAAGACTTTGCTTTGAGCAGAAAGTCACAGGGCACCATGTACCAGAATGGCAGTGGCATAGAGAATTTGTGCCTTAGCACTAGATTCACAGTGCTCAGCAATCCAGGCACTTGACCTGCACAGCCAAGAGAGAAGAAAGCCTGACTACTACTCCTATTGACAGTGGACCTTGGCATCATCCAGGTATGGGCTTAAGAAGGTTTCCATTGAGATTGGCAAAGGCCTGGGAGGCCAGGCAGTGTGCCCCCGAGATGGCAATATGTGAAGCTATGAATGAAGCATCAAAGGTGCAGTGGAGACCCCAGAAGTTTGGAAAAGCCAGGAATGTGGATCATCTAAGGAAAGTTGCAAGAAGGGAGCCAAAATAGGCCTGACAGAGAAGCAATAGGACCTAAAACCACCAGAAGTGCCACAGTGTCAGAACCATGACATGCCTTTGGAGCTCACAACTTACTACTGATTGCTTTGGATGTTCCACATGGGACTACAGGACTTATTGTTTGCCCTGCTGGACTCTAGACTTGCTTTGTCCCAGTACTTTGTATTCCCTTTTTTACCTTTTGGAATGGCAGTGTTTGTCTTGTGCCAGTGAAGGTTGGAAATGTTTAGTTTTTCATTTGCACAGTGGCTCACAGCTGAGAGTTTGCCTTACATCTTTCAGGATATTCCAGGCTTGGACTTAACAGCAATGTTAAAACTGTTAAGACTTTGGCAGCTCTTAGATAGACTAAAATGCCTTTTTCATAAAGGGATGGGCATGAGTCTTTGGGGGGCAGGGGTGGAATGTTATGGTTTGTGTCTAGATGTCCACCCAAGCCTCATGCAGTCATAGGATTAGGCTTTTACAGTTTGTGACTTATTCATGGTCCAATGCTGTACTCACCCTGGGGTAGGTAAACTGTATACAACATAAGGGAAGGAAAGAGACTTCCCCTCTCACATGCCTCCCTTTTTGGTCTTGTTTTGCTGTCCTCTTCTGCCATGAACTGTTGCTCCTCTGCCACACCACCATGCCTTGGAGCTGGCTGACTATGGATTAAAATCTCCACAAACTGTGAGCTAAGTAAGCGCTGGAAGTTTGGGGCAGCTGCAACAGAGTCGAACAGATGAATGCAAATGTCTACTACTCCATGACCCACCCCAACTCCAGAAGTAGTGTGATTCACTAACCGGCTGTACGTTTTAATCCAATGAAATTGATATACCAGGTTTAGCAGTCACAGCAACACATTTAAAATTAATAGTTCCTCCGTGTTACAAAAGTAAGAGGAAGATGGAAAACTATCATGGTAAAAACGAAAGCAGAACGGGAAATCCTCACTACTTAATTTTCATGCTGAATTCTAGACTTTCTCTTCAGACTCTTGCTATGGGACGGACTACTGAATACATGAGAGAGATGGGATTTCAGTGAGTGCCTTCTGGCTAGAATTACTAGAATTGCTCATTTCAAGATGTTGTCAAATTTAGAAAGATCTAGTCCCTCTTTTTTCTGTCTTAATTTTTATTTGAGGAAATAATATTTTTGTGACCACGAACATGACACTTGCTGCACTGGCTAACAGGATCTCAGTCACATCCAGGGTGGTCCTGGTACCAGGAGAGGCATGAGTTGCAACACAAAGGCCCTTTTGTGGCACAGGACAAACTGGATCCAGAAGAGTGCTTGGTGCAAGAGCTTCCCTGGCTGACAGCAATTCTTGATGACATCATTGCATTCTGTTTATAACTGGAAGGGAAAAATATAGAAAAAATTAGTTCTTTCTTTTTATTGAAAGTAAGTCTGTGATACATGTTATATATTACTGCAGCCGAAGTCCACAGCTGTGTTGAAAACAGCTTTAATATGTAAGAGCTTTGGTAATTGCTTAGAGTAAGAAGAGTTGTGGAGGAAAAGGTGTGGGAAAAATGCATTCTTAACACGATATGGTCAAGGGGAAAAGCAAAACAGAGGGGGAAAAGGTATCAAAAATAATCAAGAAAGAAAATATAAATATAAGTACATAAAATATTTACAAATATATAAATATATATTTATAAATCATGAATATAAAATATTTATAAATATAAATAGATAAGCATATTCATAAATATATAAATATAATGAAATATTTATAAATATATAAACATAAGCATACTTATAAATACATAATATATTTATTATATATAAATTAAATATATTTATAAATATATAAAAGTAAATATATATTTATAAATATATATAAATCTACATATTTCCTTAATTCTTCAAAATGGTATTTCACAAACTTACCATAATAAAAATAAAATATTGCACATCTAATTATGAATGTACACCTTGATGTTTCTGTGAAAAAATGTTGGTACCTTGTGAATTGTAAGTGTTCAAGGCTGTTCAAAAACCAAGCTGGTGGGGCTGGGGGTATAGCTCAGTGGCATAAGCGCTTGCCTGGCAAGCGCAAGGTCCTGAGTTCGATCCCTGGTACCGGAAAAAAAAAAAAAAAAGTGTACTAAAAAAAAAAAAACCAAGCTGGTGTGTGAGCTAACATGATCGCTAACATCTGACCAGCTCCCAATAGACACAAAGAATTGGAATTAACGTAAGTGAGTAAGCATGGCATACCGAGATCTTTGTGCTTCAATAATTCTTTTTTAGAACCTATTTGTGTATTTGTGAGGAGATAGTTGATGCCTCTATTAACAATGTCAGGACTGGATGAAAACAAAATTAATGTCAGCAGGATCATTTACTAGTTCATATACTTTCCTTTGTTAAGATAAATAATAATATATCCTAATAATAATATCTCTCTAACCAATTTGGCATCATAATGCCAATTTGCTCTAGAGTTAAGAGCTCTGGTCTTTTCTCAAATAACACTGGCTGTACGTCAATGCATTTAAGAGGCAAGGTATGTCTTCATCCAAAGTCTCCTAAAATCTGAGCCAGCAATAGCAGATTGCACTTGAATTTGTATCCTAAGTAAAAATTTAGATTAGATTCATGGAGATGAGAGAAAGAAGTGGTTTCTGAAGAAATCTTCTGGTACTTGCAGGACATTGTTAGCACCGGGGGAAAGGAAATGTGGTATCATTGCGAGTGCATACAGTGGACTAGATCCAATGGAGGGGTAGGATTTAATTGCATTCATTTTGGGGAATAATGCAAAAGAATATTTGTATTGCCTTTCACCATTTTAAATTATGCCTAAAGTCATAAGGATAATTTCCAATGGTCATCCGAATGCCTCTTAGGACAAGTGTAGCGATGACAAGGGGTTTCCTCCCCCCAAACTGTATTTATATTCAAGACTTTTAAGATTTACTGATGAGCAGTGTATCCGTCAGGGTTTACAAGAGAAACAGATTTAACACAAGATATACAAATGCACAACAAATTACAAATTCGGCTTACAATGGTCAGCTACAGGGTTAGATGAGGAAGTGTGCAGAGGGTGTCTGCGCACTGGAGACTGAAGAACCCAGGCCTGGGGCCTGGAGCTCACCGCAGTGTCCGTGCAAGTCCGTATCAAGGGCTGTTGGGTCTGCAACTAAATGCTGATGAATCTACGATGAAGGCGGGACAGCCAACACCAGAAGGCTGAAGAGTCCCAGGCGGAAGCCTAAGAGTCTGCACCAGAAGCCAGGAGATGACCAAGCTGAAGGCGCAGACTGGAGCTCCTGCGAAGAACTTGAAGCCAGGCCTTCCTCAGTTCCTTTATTATACAGTCTACCAGCTCCGGTGAGGTGGGGGTGGTCCTCTACACCCACACCCTCTGCATGCCTTCCTCTTGCACAGGTTTAGGATGAATACAAATAAGCACCCCGGCTCCCTTCTGAGTCACACAGTTAACCTTCTAAACTTCCCAAATTAACACAATAAACAACATCCCAGAAGGGTAAGGGCGTGTCCTTTTACCCCAAGGTGCAGAACTGCTGAGTCACTTAGCCAAACCTCTACACTCCCTAAGTTGACACAATGTATCAACCATAACAAGCACATAGTCTGCTTTCATAATTTAGCTATTGAAAATTGTGCTACTAAAAATATGAGTATGCAAGATCACTGGCAAAAGACCACTTGAATTTTGGGAGAAGATAACCTGGAAAAGGTACATCTGGGTAAAATGGAATTTCCATTTTAAGCTTTTTGAGAAATCTTCATGATAATTTCTATCATGTTTATACCAGTTTACATTCCCAAATAAATGTACGAGGGTTCCTGTTGTCTCAGAGTTTCACCATTTACTTGATTCCTTTTTAATAGCTATTCTAACAAGACAGACATTAAACTTGAAATATACACATTTTAACAGATAAATTTGTACCTGCGAATTCAAAAAGACACAAAATGTTCTTTTCAATACATAAGGCAAAATAATCAAGAACCATGTCAAAATTTTCTTGTTTCAAATCTTTTTAATGTTTATGACTGTCAAATATTGTATAATTAAAATTACTGTAGATTATATATTAAAAGGTAATATTTTCTGCTTCTTAATTGTTGTATAAAATAAGAGAATGAAGTAAAAATGCATCCACAGACACACTCTGTGCTTAACTATTTTATCCCCAGACAATATGAGAAATAGCATTCATTTGTAGTTAATATTAAGATATTTTAAGTTTTAAAATTTTGACATTCACTCTGAGAATTCTTAGAGTACACATAAATCTGACTTGGATCAATAATTTTCAAATCAATAACACAGTCTAAGGAACATTCTGTTTTGGATATAAAATATTTATGAAATTAACCCGTGTTGATATGTAATAAAAAGAAACAAATTAGGAGACTTTAACAATCTCATAGTAGTCTAATTGATTAGACGCTAAGATCATGAACTAATACTAAGAATAATGAAATCTCCTAACCAGCTCCTGGATTGTGATTTCTATATTATGAAACATGAGATAATTATTCAAAAATGACTACTACTTAAAACAGTGTTCAAAAACAGTAAAACAAAGTCTTTTATAATTTTTTATGACATGTTTGCAGTATACAATGATTACATTCACTGTAGGAGATTGGTGAATGATCATAACACATTTCATTTCCCTTCTTTTTTCCCCCTCCTTCAACCTCCTTTGATTTTTCCAGCATAAGATTCATTTATTTATGAGACCATAGAAAGTTAATCATATAGATTAGATAGATAGATAGATAGATGATAGATAAAAAGCCAAACTAAAAGGCCCAAGAACGTGTAAAATAAGACAATTATACTAAGTCAGGGTACAGTTTTACATATACTGTGCCTCTGGATTATAAAGCCATTTTTTCTTTTTTTTCCTATTATCTGTCTTTTATTTCGTACCGTGTGTGTGTGTGTGTGTGTGTGTGTGTGTGTGTGCATGCGTGTTCGTGCATGCATGTTCACACATGCATTGGGAAGCTATGTGATATTTGTTTGATTTTTTTTTTTTTTTTTTTTGGTACTGAAAATCTAACTCAGGACCTTGTGCTTGTCAGGCAGGCACTTATGCCACTAAGCTATATCGCCAGCCCAAAGCTATGTGATATTTAAGCTTGTGTGTCTGCTTTACTTCAGGTAAGTTATGGTCTCAAGGTGCATCCATTTACTGACACATGACTCAAGTTTATCCTTCTTCATGGCAGAGTACTACTATATTGTGTATAAATACCACATTTTCTTTATCCATCAGCTGTTGATGGACATATAACCCGTTTTCAAGATTTAGGTATTATGAATTGAGCTGCTATAAACTTGGGTATGCATACATCACTGTGTGTCTTGATTACTTTTCTCTCATTGCTGGGACAAAATACCCGATGCACAGAATAATGAGGGAAAGGTTGATTTAGCTCACAATTTGTGGAGGTTTCAGTCCACACTTGTCTGGCTCCAAGGCAGAGTGGCACATGGCAGAGGGCAACAGTTCATTGCAGTGGAAGACAGCAAAGCAACAAGAGCAAAAAGGGAGAAGGGGCAAGCAGCCTCTTTCCTTCCCTCACACTGCATGCAAACTATACACCCCAGGGCGGGTGTAGCACTCACACCCATAATCCCAGGGTTGCTATGGATCAGTCAAACATCTAGAAGCCCATCTCATGACTACATGAGGATTTGGGGGGACATGCAGACAGAAACCATAACACTGCTGGATGATGTCTTTAACTCTTTTGGGAAGATACTAGAGAAGGAGTAGCTGTTATGTTTGAGTGATCAGTATTGGGTATATTATCATTTCTATTTTGTACCTACTAAATGTTTTATTACTTAAGTGTTTATTTATGAAATTAAACAGACTATGAAGAAAAATAATTTAAGAATTATAATGTATTTTGAACAAATATTATGGAATATTTGAAGTTAGTACTTTTTCTCAATCTCAAGAAATAACTTCAGCGTTTAGGGAATGATATAAATGATTTTATGTTGTTTAGATTTGGTTATTTGATCATAAGTTACAAAATTATGGAACCAAATATTTTCTAGTACAGTAGATAACATACTCCCAAGTCAGCCGTCAGGGGCAGCGGTACTCACGAAGGGTCGCTGATGACGGCTCTCAGGGCCTCCAGCAGGTCGGCACTTGTCATCGTGTTCATGTTCACCTCCACCGTGGCTCCTTTGGCCTTCATGTGAGCGATGTTGTCAGGCTGATCGCTAAACATGGGCACTCCCGCCATGGGGACCCCGTGATAAATAGCTTCATAGATCCCATTAGTCCCACCATGCGTGATGAAAGCTTTGGATTCGGGTTGGCCTGGTTTAGGTCTAGAGAATGGGTGTGGATCTTAGGCAAACAAAGTAGCAAAATGTCAGAAACAGAAGGGATAAAAAAGATGATAGAGGTGATAGAAGAAGGAATAATTCCTACAAAAGCTGAGGATGGGCCATTCTTACCTCAGAAAACTGTGATCCAAGAAATAGTAAGATTATGCCTTTACTCCTTCTCCCATGTCTATACAGGCATCACTGAGGTCATTACATATAAAATTAAGCAACAGTGATTTTAATTGTATTTGCTTAGAAGTGGAAGTCAAATGTGAAGATTGTACCTTGCTAAATTTTTGAATGTAGTTGCCTTTCATCTCCTTAGTCTTTGGTTAAGTTCAAATGTACTTGCTGGTAAACAGTTATGGAACATGTCCCACTGCGCAGCTCCTCCCTGGCACCCACGGTCTTATCAAGAAAGTCATGCTGGTGCATCCAGTCAAAGGACTGAGGTCGCATCTCAAAGTAGCCAGCCCCTTCCTTTGGTGCTGCCACAAGAGATGTAGAAGACAGTGCTCTAGATCTGTGAGTCACACGATGAAGTGATGGTGTGTGAAGCCCATAGAATCACTTAGAAATCACATCCTTCCCACGTTTCTGGTTATAACTGAGAGGGGGCTCTATATATAGGCTGCAGTTTGAAAACTTTCGGGTAAACGATAGGACTGTTCACATCATCCTGTTTAAAAGGTGGTACTTATATTCCATAAAGATCAATATTATTATTTTGATATTTCTGACTAAGTATATTGTTACTTTGATATTTGTCGCTTAAAACCTTTTAGGAATGATACTATGTGAAGAAATAAAAACAAGTGAGAATAGTTAATAAACTAGAGTACAGAAATTAAAAATCATTAAGAAAAATAGAAATACTGTGTAAATTTATTTATTACCAGTTGTTTAGTCATCCTGTCATGTACCAAATGTAATGTTTTAAGTAATTAGTTTAGATTCTTTTGAAGACTGTATTTTCTTCCCTTCCTACCACTTTGGTGTCCTTCTTCCCCTCTCTTCCTCCCTCCACAACTGCCTCTTTACCTTCTTCCCTTATCTCTTCTCACCTATCCTTTCTCTCTTGGCCGTTTCTTACAACTTTCTTCTCTCATCCTGTTGACTTTTCATTTATTTTTGCATGGAGAAATGGACAAAGTATTTGTCTATATCTCACTTTTCAAAGAAGGATTTTGCTAATATTTAATGACATTTTGCATATTCTTTTCTTTTGGAGAGATAAGGCAAATTTCAGAATAAATACTACATGAGTAAACTTTAAGTGACAGACACACAAACAAAGCTCCAAACTTTTAACATGCCTAAAAATAATTCATGTGATTTAACCAGTATATACTTAGAAAGAACCCCCGGATATTTCATATAAAATTATAGTGATAAGATGAAAGCTAAATGAATACTATAAACTTGAAATTTATTGTTTGGTAAATATATTAATTAGAAGTTCTATTAGAATATTCACTAGAAAAAAGTAAGTGAATCTAGACATTTACTCTAAATCGACTATACTTTGATGTAATCAATAAAGCTCAGAAATTTGAAACTTTTCAGTAGGATGAGATCCTAGTTGTTGATTCTTTGAAGTATTTCATAGGTAGTTTGGTTATTGTTCATGAACTCTCTGCCTACCCCTATGTCTTCAAGGTTTTTACCTACTTTCTCTTCTAATAGATCTAGTGTTTCTGTTTTAATATTGAGATCTGTGATCCATGTTGACTTGTTTGGTGCACAGTGATAAACTTGGATCTATTTTCAGTCTTTGGCAGGTGGCAAGCCAATTTGCTCAGCACCATTTTTTAAAGAGGCTCTCATTCTTCCATTGAGTCTGTTTGGTCCCTTTATCAAAGATTAGGTGGCTGAGTGTGTTTGTGGTTGTGTCTGTGTCTTCCTGTGTGTTCCGTTGATCTTCTGGTCTGTTTTTAGCCAGTACTAGGTTGATTTTATTACAGTAGCTTTGTAGCATAATTTCAGGTCAAGGATTGTAATTCCACCTGACTTGTCCTTGTTGCCCAGGATTGCTTTTGCTATTCTGGATCTCTTCTGATTTCAGATGAATTTAAGGAATGTTTCCTCTAGATCTGTGAGGTATGCTAATGGTACTTCAAAGGGAATTGCATTGAATCTGTAGAACAATTTTGGTAATATGGCCATTTTCACAATGTTGGTTCTTCCTAACCATGGACAGGGAATGTTTTTCCATTTATTGAAATCCTCTTTGTTCTCTTTTTTCAGAGCACTGTAGTTTTCATTGAATAGATGTTTTCCTCTTTTGTTATATTGACTCCTAAACACTTCAATTTCTTGCATGCTATTGTAAAATGTATGGTTTCCTTAATTTCTCTCTCAGGCTCTTTGTTGTTTGTGTATAGGAATGCTATTGATTTTTGGGTGTTAACTTTGTATCCAGCTGCTCTGATGAATTTGTCAATTAATTCAAGGAGTCTTCTTGTGGAGTTTTTGAGGTCTTCTATGTAAAGTATCATGTTGTCTGCAAATAGCAATAGTTTTACTTCTTCCTTTCCTATCTTTATTTCTTTTATTTCTCTCTCTTATCTAATGGCTCTGGCTAATGCTTTCAGAACTATGTTGAATAGTAGTGGTGACAGTGGACTTCTTTGTCTTGTTCCTGACTTTAAAGTGAAAGCTTTCAGTTTTTGTCCATTTAGTACGATGTTGGCTGCTGGTTTGTCATAGATGGCTTTGATCAGATTGAGGTAAAGGCCATCTATTCCTGTTTTTTCTAGGTTTTTAAATATGAATGTATGTTGGACTTTATCGAAAGCTTTTTCTGCACCTATTGAAATGATCATGTGGTTTTTGTCTTTGGCTCTATTGATATGGTGTATTACATAATTGATTTGTGAATACTGAACCATCCTTACATTCCTGGAATGAATCCAACCTGGTCATAGTGTATACTTTTCCCTATGATTTGCCGTATTCTATTTGTTAGTATTTTATTGAGTATCTTTGCATCTATGTTCATTAAGGAGATTGGCCTATAGTTTTCTTTCTTGGTTGGGTCTTTCTCAGGTTTTTGTATCAGTATAATACTTGCCTCCAGAAATGACTTAGGGAGAACTGCTTTCTTTTCAATTTCATTGAAGAGTTTGATGAGTGTTGGCATTAAATCTTTGCTTAATGTTTTATAAAATTCTGCTGTGAATCCATCAGGGCCTGGGATTTTCTTTGTGAGTAAGTTTTAATCACATTTTCAGTCTCATTAATTGATACTGGGTTGTTCAAGATTTTCACATCTTCTTTACTCAGCCTTTGTAATTCATACATATCTAGGAATCTGTCCATTTCATCTCAGTTTTCTATCCCATGGGAGTAAAGATTTTCAAAGTAGGCATTAAGGATCTTCTGAATTTCTGTGGAATCTGTACAAATGTCATCCTTTCATTCCTCATTGCATGAATTTGAGGTCTCTCTTTGTTTGGATATGGTTGGCTAGGGTTTTGTCAATTTTATTTATTCTTTCAAAGAACCAACTCTTTGATTCATTTGTTTTTTGTAGTGTTTTCTCTGTTTCAATTGCATTAATTTCTGCCCTGATCTTTATAATCTCCTCCCTTCTTTGGGCTTTGGGCTTGACTATTCTTCTGTTTCTAAAAGTTTGAGGTGCAGCATTAGGCAATTTATTTGTTCTCTCTCTGTTTTCCTTATGTATGAGATCACTAGTATAAATTTCCCTGTGAGGGCTACTTTCATTGCATCCCACATATTCCAGTAAGTTGTATCTATATTTTCATTTGTTTGTAGATATTTTTAAATTTCTTCTGTGACCCATGGGCTGTTCAGGAGGTTGTTGTTTAATTTCCAAGTGTTTGTGGAGTTTTTTCAGTTTCATTATTAATTTCCAATTTCATTGTACTCTACTCAGATAATATGCATGGGATAATTTCAATCCTTTTGCATTTAGGTAGGTATGCTCTATGGGCTAGAATGTGGTCTATTTTAGAGACAGTCCCATGTGCAGCTGAGAAAAATGTGTATTCTAATGTTATGGGTTGGAATACTCTGTGTACATCTACTAAGTCCATTTGTTCGCAGCTTTGGTTCAGATCTGTCATTTTTTTGCTGATTTTTTGTCCATTTGATCTATCTCTTTGTGTCAAAGGTGTGTTGATGTCACCTCTTACAATAGTGTTATTGATTATATGGGTGTTCATGCCTGTTAAGATTTGTCTTATGTAGTTTGGTGCCCCAATATTTGGTGCATATATATTTAGGATTGTTATCTCATCCTCTTGCAGGTTTCCCCTGATAAGTATGTAGTGACCTTCTTTATCTGTTTTGTTCATTCTCACTTTGAAGTTTACATTGTCTGCAAACATAATAGCTACTCGTGCTTTTTTCTGGGTTCTTGTTGCAAGGAGGATTGTTTTCCATGCTTTGACTTTCAGTCTATGGTTTCCTATTGAGTAAAATGTGTTCCTTGTATGCAGCATATCAATGGATTTTCTTTCTTAATCCACTGTTCCAGTCTGTGTTTTTGACTGGTGAATTGAGTCCCTTTACATTTATGGTTATAACCTATACATGCTAGCTTATCATTGTCATGTTATTTACTTGCTGTTGGTTTCTTACTTTTTCTACCTGCTTACTTGCTTGCTCTTCTTGAGGGTTCCTTTCTATTGTTGTTCTTCAAATTGTGTTTATTTTCTTCTCTGTCTAGAATGTCTTTTAGTGCTTTTTGTAAGGATGGTTTGGCACTTATGGAGTTCTTCAGTTGCTCTTTGTCATGGAAATATTTTATTTCTCCATTAAACTGGAATGATAGTTTCTGCACATCTAAAGAAATCACCAGCAGAGCACAAAGAATACCCACAAATTGGGAAAAAAATTTCAGCTGACTGTCCTTTGGACAAAGGTCTTCTATGTAAAACACATAAAGAATTAAAAAACAGCACCTCCAAATTCAGAGTCCCAATCCAAAATGGACAGCTTAGATGAATACACACTTCAAAGATAAAGAAATGCAAATGACAAATAAATACATGAAAAACATAATTAGTCATTTGAGAAATGCAAATTAAAACCACAGTGAGATTTCACCTCACCCCAATAAGAATGACTACTACTAAGAAATCAACCCATAACAAATGTTGGTGAGGCTGTAGAGAAATAAGAACTCTTCTCCACTGCTAGTGGGAATGCAGACTGGTGAAACCACTGTGGAAATCAGTTTAGAGTTTCCTCAGCAAACTAGGTCTAGAGGTCCCATTCAACCCAGCTATTCTCCTTCTGGGTATTTTCCCAGAAGATTGGAAAGCATCATATCACAGCATTATATGTGCACCTATGTTCATAGTTGCACAATTTATAATTGCTAAATTGTGGAAGCAACCCAAATGTCCATCCACTGAGGATTGGATAAAAAATTATGGTATTTTTATATAATGGAGTATTACTCAGCTGTTAAGAAAGACAAATTGGAGGCTTTTATAGGTAAATGGTCACAACTAGACACCATACTCATAAGTGATAAATAAGACCTCCACGTGTAAGAACCTGAAAGAGTAAATAGAAACTAGGAGGTATGATAGACATTGTGAAATGAAAGAAAACTGCTCCGAAGGAAAGAGCAACTGGGGTGTGGGAAAGGAGAAGGGGAAATTATGTATGGATATATATATATATATATATACACACATACATACAGGATAGCTAACAGTTGTACAACTCTTTTCTATTGCTTTTCTGAAAGGAACAGTTAATGATTACTTCTCTGATCATTATTGCATGTCTCTATTTGTTTTCCTGAGAGACCACTTTGATATCAATAGAAATGCAGCAACCATTGTTAATTTCCTACCACTTCACCTGTAACTCTATTGTTTGTATTGTTATTACACTGTTTTGTAAATGGATGTCTGTTTGTTAATGTTTTCTTCCTTTATTCTTAAAATAAAAAAGAAAAAGAAATTTGAAGTATGTTTATGAACATGATTTGCTTTTACTCTCTATATAATTTCTCTCTTTTTCTAGATGACAGAGCTCTCTTACTGTCAGAAGTTTTGGGAATAATCACCTTACACCAAAGTAATTCAAATGGCTTAACATTTTCACCTGTATTCTATTTAAAATAAATGGCTAAAAATATATATTCCTATAGCCAGGATTTGGTAGGCACATGATCAATGTGCTTAAATATACTGTTTAAATGTCATAAAAATGTTGATATTCAAATTGGCATACATTTCTGTCTGTGTGAGTTTCAACACCCACGAGGAATGATTGCTGTTGGCCACATCCTCTCCCACATTAGTTCAGTGCTGTTGACTGGGGTCCAAAGTTGTAGTGCCCTTCTGTGGAATCTGGCCAAGAGCTGGTGCAATGAGCTTGGTCTTCTCTGCTATGAGGTTTTTGAGAACTGAACCAAGAGGGAATACTATACCTGAGCTCTGGATAAATTCTTCCAATTTCTGAATACAAAATTTTTTCTGATTTAAATGTTGTGCACGATGGTGGTCCAGGTATGGAGCTCAACAAACATCCAAGGAAGAAAGAGTAAAGTGTCAATGGGATTGTCTGAATGATTCTGTCTTCTGACACGGAGAACCATCTAGACTAAGCGAAAAAATGATTCTGAAAATTGTATATAAAATGTACAATCAGCAATTATGAATCCAAGCACAGAAGTAAATTAGAAGTTAAATGACAGGCAGTATGGAGCAGCTTTGCTTAGGATGGATGGAATTCTTACTCTGAAGGTTTAATTTTCCCAACCAAGAGAGTTGTTTGCAACAAATAAAAGCTTTCATACAAGGAAGTGCAGGAAAGGGCCCATATTAAGGATATTAAAGTTACTAGTCTGCCGTAACATCCACAAAGTTTATTGGATTGATTTACCTTTATGTGAGGAATATATTCAAGACTATTTTTCATCAGGTCTATCTTGCATGATTAATAAGACTAAGGATAAATTTGTTAGAAAATGGTACAGTGGAAATATTTTTAGAAGAACATACAACTGATCTCCTGCTATAATACTAATGGTACACAATGAAACAGTACTTCATGTCTTTGTAGTGTGTAAACTACTACATGAGTGGGACAGTAAATGAGTTCCACAATGAAAAAGTAAAATATAAATTCTTCTAAAAGTAAAATTTGCTTAATCATCACAGTTCTGCAACTTGGACTCTGCAAAATGTGGGACTGGGGTCATTCACACAGTAACAAAGGTGAATGCTGCTTCCCGAGATATGTCCTGCGTTCTCTGTGTAATTTCATGAAGCCACTGTGGAATCACTGAATATCTCAGTTTATGGCGAGTATGACTGCTAAAGGAGCGTGATAACATAAGTGGAAGTAGACTGCTGCTTTCAGCTTCCTTAATGTCAGGAGAATATTTTTGAAGTCCTGATAATTGATATCTCATCATTCTGACTCATCTTCCAAATAGATGTTTATTAATTAACACACACACACACACACACACACACACACAGGTTTCTCATATAAGAGACAGAGGAAATAAACTGTAAATCTGAGGGTAAATTGTTGTGGAAGAGAAAAATGAGAAGTGCTTAGTGAACTAACCCAGTCATAATTCCTCTTTATCTCTTCCTTTTATCTCTAGGCCCTATCCTTTCCCTCTTACTCTCATGTACAGTTGTGTTATCTTTGCTCTGTCTTGCTCTCTTTCTGCAATGCTACATGTAGCTTTGAGGTTTTCCTTATTAGCAGTTAGAGTCTACTACATTCCCAGAAAAAGGGTGTTTATACATAAGTACTAGAGATATGAAGTACTTGCTCCTTCTAAATAGAAATGAAAAAAGATATCCAGTGATATCCTAGTGAGCAGTGGCCTCATTATATATTACCTCAGGTCAACATCCCCAATTTGGGGTTAGATAGAACTAAATTTTCTCACAAGGGAGATATGGATAAGAATGGTCCTACCCAGGGAGTCAAAATGTCTCTTACAACCAGGGGGAAATCTCGTCCTGAGAGAGTGGACAGAGCCAGGCTCAGGACAACACCTAAGGTCATTACCCCTGCGTATTATATATGCCTGGGTCCTGAACACGTAACTGCGGTGCCTTGGTTCATAAACTTGATTCATTCCATGATTCTGGTTGAAGATAAAATTGGTCATGAACCAAATCAAATTTTCCCACAAGGTTCAGTGTAAATAAGTACAGTCCATTCTGATCCTTTCAAACGTGATTGTGAACTAATTTTAGTTGTAAGCCAAATCAAATTTTCCCAAAAGGTTCAATGTAAATTAGGTTAATCCATCCTGAATGATATATATCTTTTTAACCACAAAAAAATGAAACAAAGTACTGTAGAGTATGAGGAGAGAAAGCCGTAATTGTGCTTGAGGTGGCTTCTGACACGGAGGACAGAAAGGTGGATTGGGAGGAGTTTATGATTCTGAGGGAGAAATCCAGGAGATCTCCTTCAGATGTTTCCTGTCTTCTTTGTCTCTTAGCTGAACGAATGTGAAAGGAAAAACAGATATCACAGGATAATGTAGCATTTGACATTTTATTAAAAAACTACACAGTTTAGTGTGCCAAACTTGCTAATAAAGACATTAATATATTGTTCTTATAATTGCATATTTTATTTATTTTGCCTGTCAGAATTATGAACATACCAATTATGTGCTATTTCAAAACTATCCTCCATAATAACATTTCATAAAAATTAAAGGAAAATAATTAGACTTCAAATAAATGAGTCTGTCTTTATAGATTGAACCAAAATAATAAGGCGATCGCACATGACAGGCAGTATGATCTGATAGTGCACTATAATCTAGCCAGAGTAGACCTTGGTTAACTATTTAAAAGTATTTTAAGCAACATGGTAATGGAGTCCATATATTGCTAAAGAAATCTAGTTAAACTTTTAACACTCTCATATAACTATTTTAACTTATAAATAGCACTAATTTAACCTGGAAGAGCTTTTCTTACTAAATATCTAGGGAATTATGAGTTACAGAAGTGTTACAAAGTTCCCTACTAAAGAAGATATGAGTGCTGATCTTTCTCTTGTAGCTCTATGTGCAAGCACAAACATAGACTTTATTCTATCAATATATGTATGTTGTGTATTTATGTAAAATAATAAGCTAATATGAACAACTATATTATATTGACTTCACCAGTGAAATTATGTAAATCTGAATACAGTGAATTTGTCAGGCCTAGTAAACACTACCAGGCATCACCCAGGCGAGGGCAGCACAGCCTAACCTGGGATAAACTACATAGGGGAGAAAGACGTCTTCAGGGAGATCCAGCCTGAACGGAGGGCTAATACTCGCTGCCATCAAAGGAGGCAGGGTATATAATGGTTTTTAAAGTGCTTTTTACTCCTTTCCTTCGTCCCATCTGTTCTTTGTTTTTGAACAGATTTCCTTCATGTCTCTTAGTGAAAAAGAAAAAGACAAAAATGTATGTATGTATATATGAATATATATGAATATACATATATGCAGGAGGGCTAACATGGTTCTACTATTGTATTATATCACTTAATGCTAAGCAATAATCGATGATGGGTTATTTGATCAATCTTGTATGTCTGTATGTGTTATCCTGAACACACACTTCGAAGAAATCAATATGTAAAGCAGCAACTATTGGTGTTTTTTTTTTGTTGTTGTTGTTTGCCTGTTTTGTTTTTTGTCTTTGGATTTTTGGTTTTTGTGTTTTTTCTGTTGTTGAGAGGATTAATTGTCTGACTAAATTTGCATGTCTGTATATGGGCTCATATATTTACACTTCGAAGATATCAATGGATAAAGCAATAACCACTGTTGAGACCATATCACCTTGTCTATAGATTAGTTGTGA
>PVLD010019315.1:0-15505 GCA_004027595.1 Dinomys branickii
ACTAAATTTGCATGTCTGTATATGGGTTCATACATTTACAATTCGAAGATATCAATGGATAAAGCAATAACCACTGTTGAGACCATATCACCTTGTCTATAGATTAGTTGTGATTGTACTATTTTTTATGATAATTGGTGTCTGTTTGTCAATATGTTTTTGTACTTTTATGTTTCTAAAATAAAAAAAATAAAAAAAAAGAAAATAGAAACATATCTCGTGAACATGGATAGGGAGACCAAACATAGTAAAAATGGCTATACTCCCAAAGTGGTTACATAGATTTAAGGCAAACCCACTCGAAATATCATTAGCATATGTTACAGAACTAGAGACGCATTCCTGTTTTGAGAACAGAAGAGACCTAGAATAGCAAAGGGAACTCTGGGCAACAAACGCAAGGGTGGAGGCATCACAATACATAACAGGAAATTATACTACAAAACTATGGTGATAAAGTTAGCATTGTAGCAGCAGAAAAAACAACCTGAGAATAAGTGACATGGAAGAGAAAACACAGATGCAACTTCAAACCAACTCAGCCACTTTCTCTTTGACAAAAGGACCAAACATATTCATTGGAACAAAGATAAATAAAAAATAAATGGTGCTGGAAAAACTGGATCTCCACATGCCAAAGACTAAAACTACAGTGATATCTATCATGATGTACTGAACTAAAGTAAAAATTGATCAAAGATCTAACTATTATACCAGAAACATTACATCTACTGGGAGAGAAAATAGGTAGAAATCTTGAAGTTGTATGTGTAGGCAGAGAATTCATGAACAAAATCCAGCCTTCAAGGGACATACTGCAAAGGATGAACAGATGAGATCTCATGCTCTTAAAAAGCTTTTGCACAAGAAATCACCAACACAATGAAAAGAACACATAAAGTTGGTAAAATCATACCCAGTTTTCCTTTAAACAAAGGACTTATATCTAGAACATACAAAGAATTGAAAAAAAGCAGGCACCCCCAAATTTGAAGATCCATTCAAAAAATGGGCATCTGAGATTAATATGTACATTTTGGATGAGGAATTACAAATAGAAAATGAATATATGCAAAAATGGTCAACATCATAGGTCACTGGAGAGAGAGATGCAAATTAAAACAACACTGAGAAGTCATGTCATCACAAAGAGAATGGCTACAATCAAGAAATCAACCAATAACAAATGCTATTGGGGCTGTGGGGGAAATGAGACCCCTTCTCAACTGTTGGTGGCAGTGTAGACTGGGGAACCCCGGTGGAAATCAGTGTGGATATTCCTGACAAAAATTGGAGTAGAATTCTCATTTGAAACAGCTATTCTCTTCTGGATATCTTCTCTTCGGGATATCTTTCCAGAAGAATGAAAACATCATACCACCATGATATACGTGCATGTATGTTGACAGCAGCACAATTTGTAACGGCTAAACCGTGTAAAAAATCCAACTCCTATGAACTGAGGAATGGATACAAAAGATCTTTTTACATAATGGAGTACTACCCAGCCACAAAGGATAAAATCAAGACTTTTACAGGTAAATGGCTGCAACTTGATACTGTACTCGTAGGTGCAATAAAGCAAACCCACATGTGTAAACATTCACATGGTCTCACTAGTGTGAGAAGATGAATAAGTAAATAACATCCAAAGGTTCAATAGATATTATGAACTGGTAAGAAGCTGTTTAAAAGCAAAGAGAAACCAATGGAGTGAAGGGGAAAGAGAGAGAAAATGGGGGAAAATATACGTGAACACACACACACACACACACACACACACACACACACACAGTGCTTAAGATAGTAATACAGCTAATTTCTCCTGGTTCATTGAAAAGACCGATGTGAGCTAATATTTTCTGGATAAAGTTTCATGCCTATATCTATGAAGATACCAATGCCCATTATATCAATTATTGTTACTCTCCTATTAGCCTCATTTGAGTCATTTTGCTTGTATTTTTCTTGTCTTCAAAAGTAAATCTTCCCACCTAATATCCCCTGCCTTCTTTCCATCCCAATACAAGGGAACCACTTTTTTGTTCTCTACAGATGGCCTTATTATTCTGTCTTCCTGCACCCAGGAATTAAACCACATGCCTTGTAAATTTACAAAAGCCTGTCGAGTGGTGTCTGCCTCATTCATCTGCTCACTCCACATTCATTAGACTTTTGTCCCACCTCACTAGCACCTTGTGATTTCCCATTACATCAACGATATCTAAGTGCCTATACTTGTAATGTCATTAGATGAGTATAGTTTTCCCACCTTAGACCAACCTCATGTCCTGATTTAACTGTATAATATTCCCTTCAAAATTGGGATCCTTGGCAACCACTTGGGGCCCCTTGTATCTCTCTTATACAATAGCACCTCCTTCCCCAATGGATATAGCTTTCTTTCCCCACTAAGTAGCTTCTACTCTTAAGCTCTGTTGTACCCTAGGATTCCTTCTTTGATTTAGAGAATGCAAGCTAGTACCAGACACCTAGCAGGTTGGGAATTATATTTGCCTTATAGGAACCCTAACTGATAACGTCTCTTTTAGAGTTTTCAAACTGAAATCACTGTGGCGATCTTATTACATAGAAAAGCTTCCTACTGATGACGTGAGAAGTTGCTTAGAAAAGAATTCAGTGAGACTGATGTAAATATTTAAGTTCAAAAGCCCAAAAAACACTTCAAAAAATTTGAAATACTACTCTGTTATGGCACATGTAGTACATAGTTTATGTTTTGACCAAATATTGAGAATGTTTTTCCTGAGTAAAAAATAGTTCTGGGGCACTAACTTCCATTTGTCATGTATTTTACATTTTGTGGAGAACATAGAAGTAACTTTTTAAAATGAGATTAGATAAATGTGTAAGTTATTTACAGTTAACATAGACTGCTGAAACATTTGAACTCATAAATTCATGTATGCTTTCCTTTTTAAAAATTGTACATGATGTTCAGGTTCTATTAAATGTATTTCATAGATTGTTGACAAACATATTTATATATAGCGGTATGTAAGTTCAAAAGATATCTCCTCCAGCCTTGACTCACTCTATTTGACCTTATTCATCACTTTATCCTGTTCCCTACCCACCTGAAGCCTCCATCTTCCCAAAAGGGTAAAATCACTACACGAAGGGCAAAAATACTCCATACAAGTTCATGGTCTATGTGTGATTTTGCTACATACCTTTAGAGCTTGCTCCTGTGGTTGGAGGTACCAGGTTGACGGTTACCACAGTTCATCACTAGTTAAGCTTCACTTGAAACTACTGTTAGAGCTATTGTACTACTTTAGCCAGGATGTCATACATGCCATAATCAGCTTTTCTCCCCTTTATGATAACGCTGACTTTTTATGGGTCATGATCACCACCAAACCTAGTACCAAAGGATTGGGTGCTGAGTCAAATAGTAAGTTTGCACCCTTTACAAACAGAGAAGGTAGGTTATTGGCATAGCTAAAAAGAAGCACTAACATGTAGGAGACAACTCTGGCAAATGGAAATCTCCTGTGCAAGCCTGAGTATAAGTCATAAAGCTATCTATCACAATAAATTGGTAAGCATCAATACAGAAAACAAAATAAAATAAAAATGGAAAACAGAAAATAACAAGACGCAGAAGGAAAGTGCAGCCAAGACCCCAAGCCCACCCAGGACAAGCCTGGACCACAATAAGACAGATGAAGTTGGATGTCAAACAGTGAAACATTCTGAAATAATAGCACCGGAAGTGAAAAAACAAGAGGAAAGGGTTATAGAGAAAGTAATCTCTCAGGTAAGAAAAGGAATGATGCTTAAAAACAAAGATATGAGCGAGATACAGAGAAAACAATAGACGAGTTTAGAAAAATGATGGAAACAAAACATGTGCAACATAGGAAAGAGATGGAATCCATGAAAAAGATCCAAACAGAAATCCAACAGATAAAACCTCCATTGAAAGTATATGCAAGGGCTGGGGATATAGCTCAGTGGCATAAGCACCTGCCTGACAAGCGCAAGGCCCTGAGTTGGATTCCTGGTACAAAAAAAAAAAAAAAAAAAAAAAAAAAAAAAAAAAAAAAAAAAAAAAAAAAAAAAAAAAAAAAAAAAAAAAAAAAAAAAAAAAAAAAAAAAAAAAAAACCAAGAATTTAAGAAAGTATATGCGATAGTTTTAATGAAGGACAGGATAGAATATTACATCTTGAAGACAGAATTGCCCCTACTGATACTGAAAAGAAAACTATCTTAAAAATACCAAGACACCATGAAAAATCATGACCAACAAACTAACTCTACAAAGAGTACTGAAGCATATTCTAGAGAGAGATAAAAATGACCACAATTACAAGAACAACAACAGAAAGAAACTACCAGGCAGGGTATGCAATCACACAGAGGGAAAACGCAGGGAAACAGCAGCAGAAAAATATGACAAAGATAAGCTGATACATATCCATTATAACTGTGAATGTAAATGGTCTCAATTCACTAATCTAAAGAAACAGACTGGCAGAATGGGTCAAGAAACAAGATCCAACAACATGCTATATAGAAGAAACACATTAAGACAAAAAGAAATTCACAGACTGAAAGTGAAATTATGGAAAACAATCTTTCATGCAACAGGAACCCAGAAAAAGCAGGCTATACTCCCAAAATTGTTGTACAGATATAACTCAATCGCCTTCCCAGTATCTTTAAAACATCTCACAAAGAAAATATTCCTAACATTCATGTCACTGCTGATGAGAGTTTGAATAGCAAAAGCAATTCCAGACATCAAACACAAAGCAGGAGGCATCAATCTCTGACCTGAAATTACACTACAATCTACTGTGATAAAATCAGCATGGTACTGGCAAAAAATCAGACCTTAGGATCAGTGGAACAGATTAGAAGATACAGACACAACTACAAAAACCCTCAGCCACCTTATCTTTGATAAAGGGGCCAAACATGTTGACTGCAAGAAAGATAACTTCAAACAAATTGTGCTGGCAAAGCTGACTCTCTGCATGACAACTAAAAATATCCCTATGTCTATCACCATGCAGGAAACTAAAATTAAAATCGATTAAGGTCTAAATATTAAAATATAAACACTAAATTGCCTAGGAGAAAAATTAGGTAGAAATCTTGAAGACAGAGGTATAGTGAGGCAACATGACAAAACCCGCATTACATGGGTAACTGCCCAAAGAATGACCAAATGGAATGTCATAATATTAAAAGAATTTGCACATCAAAAGCAATCACAGAGTGGGAAAATGTTTTAGCCAACAGTCCATCAGACAAAGGCGTCATAGCTAGAATGACTGAACAAAATCAGACCCTTCCAAATTTAAAGGCCCAATCCAAAAATGGGCTTCAGAGATGAATCCATAATTCTTGGTTGAATAGAGACAGATAACAAGTAAATATATGAAAAAATGTTCAACCTCATTGGTCATTTGGGAAATGCAAATTAAAACAACACTGAGATTCCACCTCACTCCAGAAAGAATTGCTGCCATCAAGAAATCAACCAATATCAAATGCTGGAGGGGCTATGGAGAATAAGGATCCCTTTTACACTTCGGTGGGAGTGCAGACCGGTGCAACCACTATGGAAAGATGTATGGAGATTCCTCAAAAAACTAGTACTAGAATTCCAATTTGACCCAGCTTTTCCCATTGTGGATGTTTTCCCAGAAGAATTTAAAACATTATGCCACCACAATATACGTGCACGCGTGTGTATAGCTAAATATTGAAAACAACTGAGGGGAGCTAGGGATATAGCTCAGTGGAATAAGCGCCTGCCTAGCAAGCGCAGGGTCCTGAGTTCAATCCCCAGTACCACAAAAAAAAAAAAAAAAATGAAAACAACTGAGGAATGGATATAAAGATGTGGTATTTTCATACAATGGAGTACTAAGCTATAAAGAAGGATAAACCTGAGACTTTTATAGGTAAATGAATGAAACTTGAGAACATACGCATAAATGAAACCAATCCTAAAGGTGTTAACTATCTGTGCTCTTGACCTGGGTCCTGAGGTAGTTTCTTCCAGTGACAATCATTCAGAGCAGATATGAGAAGTGCTTGCAATCATGGTCATGAAATACTTCTTGGCACATTTGAGCAATGTCAGGAATTGAAAAAGGTCTCAGGCTGAGTTTGTCTAGAGTGCATTCTTAAGTCCAGTGCTGTACATTCTAAAGTTTGCAGATAAAATACAAACAATATACAGGCAGAAAATACAAACCAAGCTTACCTGCAGATAGAAACCAAGCCCTAAGGGCAAACCAAAGCCAACATGAAAAGTATCTTTGAACTAGGGTGCAGTGAGTAATGATGTTAGATAAAGAAAACCAGTATTTCTCTGAGAGGAGGTTAGGTTTGTCAGAAAGTTACATAAGCAAAACCAGAGTCCTCATGTCTTGTAAATCAATGTAAACTACTATTTAGGAGAAAGCACATAATTTACTGCTACAGAAACCAAGAATTGCACTTGAGTAATACTTTCAGGATGCTTTAGGTATACACATGAAAAAGTGTAACAATTTTTAAGGTACTGTGCAAGAATTAGTGTTTATTTTACCAACTAAAACCACAATTTTTTATGACCAAGAGTTGGAGGCATGGTAGGAAATGAACAGTGGTCATTGTATTACACATTGTTACCTTCTAAATAGTTGCTCAGATAACCAGATAGAGGCATGAAAGATTGATGAAGCAATAAAACATCAGCTGTTCTGTTCAATACACCAATCGAAATTAGGACAATTATACTATCTCATGTATATCTATATTTGTCTATGATCTCTATATAAGCTTGTGATAACGTCAACTGCTTCCAAACTATACGCTCAATAAATATTTTACATTTCAAATGGACTACATTTCAGTTGCTCACTGCTGAAGTAAAATATTGAATACTTTCACTTTCACAATAGACCCAAATCTTAAAACCAATACTGAATATTTTCAGAAATATAATAAAAATTAAATTTCTGAAAATTGAAGAAAGGAGAACCTGTGGATACATCCTGAAACGATACTCAGTCTTTTTGCCAAATTTAATTTTATGCGTTTCATTAACAAAAAACAAAATCATATATGGAGAGTGTACAGTGCAATTTGTTGCTCTTTACATCATGAATTCACATTCTCCCCTGGTAGCATTTGCATCACCTAACACAACCATCTTTTTGCATATGGAGAAAACATTAAAAAGCACTTTAGCAAATTGTGATCCTGTGTAGCAGTGCATGAATCACTGCAGTCACATGGCATCTATGCTGTTTTGCACTCTACAAGACAAACTGAGCTTTCTCATTGACGTGTCTCCGCTTCCCCACCCACACAGCTGGTAACCATCACAAACCTCTCAGCATCTTTGAAGTTGTCGACTTTAGATGCTAAAACTGAATACGATCAAACTCTAACTTGCCAATGCCTGTGATATTTTAGGCAGTGATCACTGTATTAACCTACATTGTCACAAATGAAGGATTCTTTTTTAAAGACTCAATACAACTTCATTACATGAATAAACTTCACTTTGCCTATACAACCAATGTGAAATTTGCATTTAATATATCCCTTTAAGGCCATGTACTGAGGACACCTCACCACGTACTGAGGTGTTTTGTGATTCCAAATTGAACATTATGCACTTCCCAACCACATCAGTTCATAAACCCAAAAAAATGCCAGAGGTAAACTTTCCCTGGATGTGTGTTTTGAAACACTATGTCTCTGCCACTCAACTTTGTTATACTCTGTATTTATACTAAATCGTGGTTTGAATTTGTGCACGTTTTCTGATGTCATGAGAATCATAAAGAGGTGCCATGCATTGCTAGTACAGGCTTTCTCTTCAGTGAAGATTCTTTCAGGATTGTCAGTGGAAGTGGAAAAATGGAAGGGTTTAACGTATTTATTGCATACATATGACTTCCATTTCATGTGACTTCTTTCAGGAATGCCCTGAAAATAAAGTATTTCTGACATTTTTTACATACCTAGATTGTCTGTCCTGTGAATACTTTGATGTTTGTAATATCTGTGTACAGAATGAGATTTTTAATATTGCATATGGAGAAAGGGCTTTTCTGCACTGTCGTTTCACCAGTGTGTCCTTTCACCTTCGTGACACTGTCTAGAGAAGCCATTCGCACGCTGCACATACACAGGGTTTCAGCCCACTGTGACTTTTCATGTTGAAAACTTTGCAGCACTGCTGACACACATAGGGTTTCTTCCTGTGTGAGACCCTTCACGTATTTGACAACAAATGTGTATGCTGAATCCTTTATATTGGTTACACAGTTTCTCCAGTGTTGTTTCATGTCTTTGACAAACGCCCTTTGTGCTGACAGCTTACACACTGTTTACATACACGCGGTTTCTCCCCAGTGTGAGGCTTTCATGTGCATGCTGAAAGCTTTGCCACCTTGTTTACATACATGGGGTTTCTTGCCAGTGTGAGTCTGTTGATGTATTTGACAAGAACTATATGTGGTCAAAGGTTTCCTACATTGCTTACATACATATAGTTTTCACCTACTATGAGAATTTCATGTGTTTTACATAGTGTGTGGTAAAGCCTTTCCCAAATTGCTTATACACCCAGGGTTTCTCCCCAGCGTAGATCCTCTGATGGATTTCACAAGACCTGTGTGTTGAAAGCTTTACCAAATTACTTACACTTTCTCCAGTGTGAGTTCATTTGCTTTTGATGAGATGTGTGAATGATGAAACCTTTCGCACACTGGTTTCATATGTAGGGTTTCTCTCTAGTATGGGCCCTTTCATGTATTTGACAGTAACGTAATGTGGTAAAACTTTTCCCACATTGCTTACACACATGGGGTTTCTCCCCAGTGTGAATCCTTTCATGTTTTTTGCAATCATTTTTTGCAGTGAAGCCTTTCCCACATTGTTTACATACATAGGGTTTCTCCCCAGTATGAATACTTTCATGTATTTGACAAGATCTGAATGTGGTGAAAGCTTTCCCACAGTGCTTACATACATAGGGTTTCTCCTCACTGTGAGTAATTTCATGGACATTACAAATTGATTGTGTCGTGAAAGCTTTCCCACATTGTCTGCATACATAAGGTTTCTCCCCAGTGTGCGTCCTTTCATGAACTTTATATTCACTCTTCTGCCTAAAAGCTTTCCCGCACTGGTTACACACATAAGGCTTCTCCCCAGTGTGGACCCTTTCATGTACTTGACAAGAACTAAATGTGGTGAAACCTTTCCCGCACTGTTTACATACATAGGGTTTCTCGCCAGAGTGAATCCTTTCATGTCTTTTGCAAACTTTTTTTGCGGTGAAGGCTTTCCCACATTGTTTACATACATAGGGTTTCTCCCCAGTGTGGATCCTTTCATGTATTTGAAAACACCTGAATGTGGTGAAAGCTTTACCACACTGCTTACATACATAGGGTCTTTCCTCACTGTGAGTCATTTGATGAACATTACAAACTTTTTGTGTGGTGAAAGCTTTCCCACACTGCTTACATACATAGGGTTTCTCCCCAGTGTGAGTCCTTTCATGAACTTTATATTGACTCTTTTGCCTAAAAGCTTTCCCACACTGGTTACACACATAGGGCATCTCCCCAGTGTGGGCCCTTTCATGTACTTGACAATAACTGAATGTGGTGAAACTTTTTCCACACTGTTTACATACATAGGGTTTCTCCCCAGTGTGAGTCCTTTCATGTGTTTTATAATGAGTGGCTGTCATGTAACCTTTCCCACATTGTTTGCATACATAGGGTTTCTCCCCCACGTGGGCCCTTTCATGTATTTTACAATACCTGAATGTGCTGAAAGCTTTCCCACACTGCTTACATACATAAGGTTTCTCTCCAGTGTGAGTCCTTTCATGTGCTTTACAATTATTGGGTGACAGGAAACCTTGCCCACATTGCTTACATACATAGGGTTTCTTCACAGTATGAATCCTTTCATGCCTTTTACACCCTTTTTCTCTTGTGAAACCTTTTCCACATTGTTTACATACATAAGGTTTCTCGCCAGTGTGGGTCTTTTCATGCATTTGACAAGACATGAATGTGGTAAAAGCTTTCCCACAGTGCTTACATACATAAGGTTTCTCCCCAGTGTGAGTCCTTTCATGTCTTTTACATTCACTCTTTTTTCTGAAAGCTTTCCCACATTGGATACGTACATACCCTTTTCCCCCAGTGTGAGTGTTTTCAGGATTACCAAATGAAGTGTTATCATGTAAGGATTTCCCATTGTTTTTATACACAGAACAGTTTGGTTCAAAGTGAGCTCTTTCATGTTTCTCACTATCATGGCAAGAATTCAAGCCTTTTCTACACTGTACACATGTATAGTTACTTACCCCGCTGTGATTACATTCTGGGATTTGAGAGCAGTTGAGTGCACTGACGGCTCTCACGTCTCCCTTCAAGAGAAAGGATTTCTCTTCAACGTTATTTCCTTCAGTGCAATCAGCGTCAGATTTTCCACATTGCTTATATCCATATTGCTGTTCTTCAGGATTTGTATTTGCATGTTTTTGCAATGAATGGAATTCGGTAGAGGTTTTCCCATCCCTGGTACAGTTAGACAGCTTCTGCTCAAATCCATGCAGCTCATATGGCTGGAGTCCACTGTTACATAGGATAGGCAGTGTTAGTGAGGAATGACCGATCAGAACCTTTCCACATGCAAGGCTTTCACTTGGTTCCGTAGCAAGTGTTTTCATGAGCACATTTGTGTTGGGAGATGTAAGAGCCATTTCTCCACGCTGACAGCATAATTTGTATTGAGAGCATGTATCCACCTCGGCACTTCTGTCAAAGAAAACACAGAATTCATTCGGGAGTGTGGAGGTGACATGTTTCCAATACATTCTGGTTACTTTCCTTTTAAACAATTAGCGAATATGCAAGCCAAAAGTCGATTCCATTTCATACCGTTTTGCTCAGTGACTCTACTCCCCATTCCACTGACCCTGTTCACTCTCTCCAATATGTCCGTCTCTCTCTTCCTATCACCTCTCCTTTACTTGACTTGATTCATGTTTTGCATTTATCATACAAAATATAACATGTGGTACTGAACCACCTGTGTTTATCCTACTGAAAACATTTCTTGCCAAATGACATCATTTCATTCTCCTTTATGCCTGAACCCCATCCCATTCTGTACACACGCCCTCATGTTCAGGACAGGACACTGAACCCAGGGGTTAGCACTGAGCTACAGTCAGAGGTACACATCTTTTATTATGAGACCGAGTCTCACCCACCATTAAGTTGCCCAACTTCCCAGTAGGCTGCATCCAGCTGGGGCTACCGGAGTTGTCCTCTACTCACCTGTGAATGGGCATCAAGGCTCTTTCCAGAGCTTCACATTTGTAACTTTTACTGCTATAAACAGAGAAATGCACCTGTCAATGTAATATGATTCCTTTCAGTTTGGGGACTACACTCAGTATAGTATAGCTAGATGAAAAACTATTTCTATTTTGACTTTTTTCTCAGATGTCTATATAAAATGGCATGCATGTTACAGTACAACATTCCCAAAACAGTATGGGAAGGCATCTGCTAATACTGTATGAAAGAACATACATAGAAAAAATGTGTTTGAAGATTGCTTTAAAACATCTACTGTCAAAATAGGGGTATTTATTTGGATTTTGAATATCCCTCAATGTTACCAAAGTTGCAAATACGGAATGTGTATGTGACATTTAAATATATATAGATTTACTTAATTTGTTTGAGGAGAAAGTAGTCTCTGGAAAGTATATATATGCATAATGGCATAGCCTGCGGGTGGCTGGCAACTAAACTCAAATATATGTGTGTGCATGTCTGTGTGTATACATATATGTATATGTATATGTATGTCTTTTTATATATAGATTTTCAAGCCTAAATAAAATTTCATAGAACTGTTTTATAACCTTAAGCATGGAACACAATTTGTTCATTATGGTACATCAGTGCGGTGTTGGTGGTATAGTGCTGAGCAGAGCTGCCTTCCATTATGGTACATCACATAATGTTACTTGTGAGATAAGCTCAAGACTCCCTACAATTAAGATCTTGAGAGATGTGAAATACTCAACTGTCGCCTAGATAATAGGCATGCATTCATCTTTGGAGAAATTTTTTTACTTCAAACAGGTTTCAAAATAACCTTATTTATTCTCTTTTTTTCATTCTTTTAATTTTTGAGAAAAGATCTCTACATAATTCCATCAGGCTCTGACCTCACTATGTAGAAGAAGCTGGCCTCAAACTCCTGGCAAGCCTGTGTCAGGTGTCCACAGAGTGGGCGATCACAGGCAGGTTCTGGGTCTGTTTGGAACATACTCTTGTTTGTGCAGTTTCCTTGGTCTTAATATTTCTGACTTTGGAGGAATGTTCTTGTGAGTACAAATTACCTTAGATTTTTCCTGTCATTTCTGTACTCATCTTCAGTTTGTTGATCATGCCATTTTCTTCCTATAGTGTAGGAAAAAATGTCATGATGAGTTACCACATGACACCACAATAATTACTTCCAGATGCATGATCTAATATAACCATGCCTGGAAGATTCATAAAAATATTTCTATATTCCAGTAAACTGTCCTCATAAGTAATAACCAATGCTCTTTGATTGGATGAACGAGAAATGACATTTCCTTACCAACAGCTGTCACATTCCTGAAGTTTTCCCACATCACATCTCTGTGAAGCTCCTTCTGAGATGGGTCCAACAAAGCCCACTCCTCCACGGTGAAGTTCACAGCCACATCCTCAAATGTCACTGCCTTGAAAATCATCAGAAATATATTTTTAGGAAGAACAGTAAGACTCACAACATAAAATAGCTCAGGTCTGATAAGGAGCTAAAATGTGCACAACTGTTAATATATGCTCAGGTAGCAAAGACGTATTCATTATTGATATGCACTTGTCACACAGAAATCTCCATGCTAGATAGGAAATGACTGCTAAAGAAAAAGCAGAGTGGGAATATTGGTAGCCATGCTGGGGAAACCACACTTTCATTTCCACAGTGTCTATAAAGCATGGTTCATGGAGAGAATCCACAAGGTCAGATGTGGGGTTAAAAAGTACACTGGACAAGTACCTAATCACTTGCTCTGAGAGAACATGGAAAATATATATATTTTCAGATTTCCGCCTCTAATTGTATTGACACAGCATTGTGAAAGTTGAACCCGGTTTCACAAAAAACTGTAATTAAACAGAAAGCAATATTCATGAATGGTAATTTAAAGTAGAAATGAGAAGAATTATAGTATTCATTGGAAAATGTCTAACAATAAAATTAGGTTAAGGAAGACATGCTGTCTTCTAGCTCACTGGCATTAAACATTGAACTTTCAAGATACAGAAACCTGTAAGGTTTAATAGAAAGGGAAATGTGAGGATGGACCAACCAAGTAAAAGCATAGACCCCAGCCACAGATAAGAGTTCCAATATAAATAATATTCATTGAATTGAAGAGATAGTTATCCTTTTTATTTTAAAAATAAAGGAAGAAAACATTAACAGACATTCATTTGCAAAATAGCGTAAGAAAAATACAAACAATACAGAGTTACAGACAAAGTGGTAGGAAATTGACAATGGTTGTTGTATTATATATTGATATCTTCAACATGGTTTCTCCAGAAAACAAATAGAGACATGCACTAATGATCAAATAAGTAATCATTAACTGTTCTTTTCAGTAAAGCAATAGAAGACAGTAGTACAACTGTTAGCTATCCTATATACATACATACGTACACACGTACATAATACATATATAATTTCCCTTTCTTTCCTTTCTCCTATCCAACACCCCAGTTACCCATTACTTTTGAGTATTTTCCTTTCACTTCACAATGTCTACAGTATCTCCTACCTTTTATTCAGTTTTTCAGGTTCTTACACCACTGAGACAATACGTTGCTTACATATGCAGGTCTGATCTATTTTACTCGTGAGTATAGTCTCTATTTGTGACCATTTACCTGTAAAAACCCTGAATCTATCTTTCTTTATAGCTCAGTAATACTCCATTACATGAAAGTACAACTTTTTAGCCAGTCCTCAGTGGATGAACATTTGGGCTGCTTCCACAACTTAACAATTCAAATTGTGCTGCTAAAAACGTGGGGGCACATATATCGCTGTGATATGATGTTTTCAGATCTTCTGGGAACATACCCAGAAGGGGAATATCTGGGTTGTACAGGACCTCTAGACCTAGTTTGCTGAGGAATCTCCAAACCAATCTCCACAGCGGTTTCACCAGTCTGCATTCCCACCAGCAATGGAGAAGGCTTCCTACTTTAGCACAGCCAGGCCAGCACTTGTTGTTGATTTCATAATAGTATTCTTACTGAGGTGAGGTGAAATCTCAGTGTTGTTTCAATTTGCATTTCTCAAATGACTAAAGATGTTGACCACGGCTGCTCCACAGTGGGCCCTGGCGGCTGCTCCGCTGTGGGCCCCGCGGCTGCTCCGCTGTGGGCCCCACGGCTGCTCCACAGTAGGCCCTGGCAGCTGCTCCGCAATGGGCTCGGCAGCTGCTCCGCTGTGGGCCCCGCGGCTGCTCCGCAGTGGGCCCGGTGGCTGCTCCGCTGTGGGCCCCGCGGCTGCTCCGCAGTGGGCCCAGTGGCTGCTCTGCTGTGGGCCCGGTGGCTGCTCCGCTGAGGGCCCCACGGCTGCTCTGCTGTGGGCCCTGCACTGCTCTGCTGAGGGCCCCGCTGAGGGCACCTCACGGACTGGACCCACCCCCACCCATAGCACGGTGACAGGGTGGAGCTGGGCAGTCCACTGTGAGCATATATGCTTTTCTACCTCCGACCATGGCAGTTTGTATACACCCACGTATGTTATAGTATAGTCTGAGGCAGCTATATCTCTTCCCAAGGTGAGAGTCCAAGGGTATAGATAAACCCAGGAGTAGTTATTATCACAGGGAAGATGACTGATTGAGTGGTAGGGCAACGGAGATGAGGGAGGAGAAAAACTGAATGATCAAATGGGCCATCATCTGTGTAACTGAGTAACAAAGGTGAAGGTAACATTATGTAGGACAGCATCCAGAGCTAATTCCCTTCTGTGTTCTCTATAATTCTGTATTTCCTCAATCGTTTTTGTAATAACAGAAGTGAAGATAACTTTATATTACACAGCATCCAGTACAAATTCCTTACTATCATCTCTATAATTTGGTATTTCTTTAATGTTTTTGTGTTAACTAATATGAAAATAACATTATGTAATACAACATCCAGTGGTAATTCCCTACTATATTCTGTACAATTTTGTATTTTCTGTATTGTTTATGGCTTATTCTGGTTCATATGTCTCCATTCTTTTGTCTTTAAAATAGAAAAAAAAAAGATGTTGAACATTTTCTCATATTTATTTGCCATTTGTATTTCTTTATCTGAGAAGTGTGTATTAATCTTAGCTGCCTATTTTTGGACTGGGTCATTGAATTTGGAGAGG
>PVLD010019315.1:15605-36895 GCA_004027595.1 Dinomys branickii
TTTTTTTTTTTTTTTTTTTTTTTTTTTTTTTTTTTTTTTTTTTTTTTTTTTTTTTTTTTTTTTTTTTTTTTTTTTTTTTTTTTTTTGGTGATTTCTTTAGATGTGCAGGAACTTTTCAGTAGGATGAAATCTCAGTTGTTGATTCTTTGAAGTATTACATGGGCAGTTTGGTTTCTGTTCATGAACTTCCTGCCTGCCCATATATCTTCAAGGTTTTTACCTACTTTCTCTTCCAACAGAATTACTGTTTGTTTTAATATTGAGATCTGTGATCCATTTTTACTTGAGTTTGGTGCATGGTGATAGACCTGGGTCTATTTTCAGTCTTTGGCAGGTAGCAAACCAATTTCTCTAGCACCACTCACTAAAGAGGCTATCATTCTTCCAGTGGATTTGTTTGGCCCCTTTATCAAAGACTAGGTTGGTGGGTGTATTGTGGTTCTGTTTGTGTCTTCCAGTCTGTTCTCTTGATCCTCTGGTCTGTTTTTTAGCCAGTACCATGTTGATTTTATTATAGTGGCTTTGTAGTATAATTTCAGGTCAGGGATTGTAATTTCACCTGATTTGTCCTTCTTGCCCAGGATTGCTTTGGCTAATCTGGGTCTCTTCTCTTCCAGATGAATTTAAGGAATGTTTTCTCTAGATCTGTGAGGTATGCTAAAGGTAGTTTAATGGGAATTGCATTGAATATGTACAATTTTGGTAGTATGGTCATTTTCACAATGTTGACTCTTCCTAAACATGAGCAGGGAATGTTTTTCCATTGATGGAAATCCTCTTTGATCTCTTTTCTCAGAGTACTATAGTTTTCACTGAATAGATCTTTTACTTCTTTTGTTAGGTTGATTCCTAAATACTGCAGTTCCTTGGATGCTATTGTGAAAGGTATGGTTTCCTTAATTTCTCTCTCAGTCTGTTTGTTGTTTGTGCACATGAATGCTATTGATTTTTGGGTGTTGACTTTGTATCCAGTTACACTGCTGAATTTGTCAGTTAATTCAAGGAGTCTTCTTGTGGAGTTTTTGGGGTCTTCCATACAAAGTATGATGTCATCTAGAAATAGTGATAGTTTTACTTCTTCCTTTCGTAGCCTTATTCCTTTTATTTCTCTCTCTTGTATAATTGCTCTGGATAAGGCTTCCAGAACTATGTTGAACAGGTCCATGCTGATCTAAGGGAAGGCTCAATGTTTTACAGGGTAGAAATTCCAATGAAGCACTTTGCTTCATCACACAGTCTTTCTCAAACCTTATGTATCAATTTGCTTACTTTTAGGAAAGAAAATAAAAGGTTTGCAGACAACAAAACCTTGAAACTGAAAACAATCAAAAGGGATAAAAAAGGTCACTACATACTAGTTAGGGGAAAACTGCAAGAGGAAGAGATAGCAATCCTAAACATGTATGCACCAAATATTGGAGCACTAAACTATGTAAGTCAAATCTTAACAGACATGAGAAACCAAATAATGAATAACACTATTGTAAAAGGGGACCTAAACACCCCTTGATGAAAGAGACATGTCAACTGGACAAAAAATCAGCAAAGAAATAGCAGACCTGAACCAAATGTGCAAACAAATGGACTTAGAAGATGTATACAGTGTTCCAGCCCACAACATTGGAATACAAGTTTTTCTCAGCTGCACATGGGACTTTCTCTAAAATAGATCACACACACACACAAACATAGACCACTGAAACATGGAACAAGGTGATCACAATTTCAAATTCAAAGTGAACAACTTAGGAGGACTTTGTATTGCTACGCAATGAGCATAACAATCACAAACAGATGTGCAATAATCCCAGAAATTCCAGTAGGAAATAGCACATCTTCACTGGGACAGAAGCAAAACAGGTACATCAATAATATAGATGTAGATTATCAGAACTCCAAATTGTAACTAAAATCGGAAATACAAAGTACAGATGATTCATTCTCAGTCACTGAACAATATTTATGCACAAGGTGTTAGATAGACTTGGACCATTCAAAAAAACAATAAATGTTTCCAAACACACAAATTTTCCCAAAATTTTCTTAGAACATATGCAATCTTCCACTGCTTACTAAGTATAAATATTGACTCGATTGTAACACAGAAACATTAGAAGTGTAGAGAGTGAAAACATCTACAAATCCCATTTGCTTTCCCATTTCAGAGCCACGTAGTGGATGGGAATCTAGGGCTTCAGTGCCCCAGGCATGTGTTCCACAACTAAAACACATTCAGGTCACCCATGTCGTTTTGATGCAAAATTCCTTCTTAAGTAACAAAAGGAATTTTGAAATATTTAGAATTAAGTGACTGTCTTGGTTACTTTACTCTTGTTGCTGAGACAAAATACCCAACACCCAAAATGAAGAAAGAAAAGGTTTATTTAGCTTATAGTTTGTGGAGGTTTCAGTCCATACTTGGCTGCTTCAGAGGCAGAGTGGCACATGGCAGAGGGCAAACTTCATGGCAGCAGAGCACAGCAAAAACAACCAGAGCAAAAGGGGCAAATGGCAGGCAAGCAGCCTCTTTCTATCCCTTACCTTGTAAATAGCCTACCCCTACCCAGGGGGCATGTAGCTCTCAGTCTCCATGCCCTCCTCTTCCACAGGCTCAGGATATATACAAAGTAAGCACCCTGGCTTCCTGGTGAATCACATAGTTAACCTTTTAAACTCCCCAAGTTGACACAATGTATCAACCATAACAGTGAAAATGGACCAATATTGTCAAATTTGAAAGGACAAACTCGCACTTAAATATAGAGGTTTAAGGAAACATAGTTAGCAAAACAGCTCATGAGAAAAATACAACAGGGAATTTATAAAACTGAAATCAGTAATTTCAAAAATATGAACAGTATCCAGAGTAACAAGGCAGGTGTCACAGTATAACTCACTCTGAAAATGAGAAATATCAGCAAAGACCATTGATATGTTCCTTTTAATTATGTGACCCATGCTGGCCATCTAACTTTGATCCTGCTGATCACCTCCGGAATGTTGAGTTTACATAAGGATAACTCTGCATCTGGCTGATCAAGGATATTTTCAAATAAACAGTGTGATTAAAATATCCTTTCATGAACATTAGGAAGGAGACACAAATTCCTAGTGGTATGTAAAAGTTCAGATGTGGTATACAAATAAAAGGAACTGTACAGAATCCAACAGGTTGGTAAGCAACTCAAGTGGCAAACAGAAAGTGTCCCTTCATAACTTCATCTCCCAATGGGGATACATGTGCTTCCATGAAACTTTAAATTACAGACCAAGATGAGATAGGTATATACACCAAATCCTCACCATGAATATATTTATGTGTATAAATTATATAGTACTGTAAGCAGTAAACTATAAATAATGCTAAGGTAGACAAAGTCCACCATGCCTTACAATACAAAATGGGTGCTGAGGCATGTTGGTACATACCCGTAATCCCAGCACTTGGGAGACAGAGGTAGAAGGATTTCCATGAATTCAAAGCAAACCTAGGGTACATAGTGAGTTCAAGGCCAACCTGGGCTAAACAGTAAGACACTGTCTATAAATACACACATTCATACATACAAAATCTCTGCAGAAGTTTCATCAACTTAGTGGGATCTTTACCTGAAATCTGACAACATGTTTACAACAAAAGGCTGTAACAACATGCAGATTTGCACACCAGCATAAAACATGAAGTAGTAAATTATAAGGGTGGATTAGACACTACTTTCTCCTCTTGGCAGGAAGCTAAGTGGTAGCTTGGGGCCTAGCATATGTCATGTCTAGGGACAATGAAGTACTACATACACACACAGACACAAACAGACATACACACACATGCAACCACACTGGTATAATTAAGTGATACTTGTATGTTTTATCAAACATTAAGAGAGTTGAGCATCAGAAACGTAAATCAATAAAGAAAAATTTCATGTCATTATTTGAAAAAAAGTGTCCAAAATCTTAATTTCTATGAATTATTTATTAAAAGTCTCTAATAAAAAGCCAAGAGCAACTGACAACTAGATAAAGCACATATACCACAAAACTAACAAACAAGACCCTAAATGGGCTCACTCCACATGAACTCTGTGACGATCACACATGAATCCAGTGTATGCACTGATTCTGCTGTTCTGTTACACGAGACCAAAATTTATGTGGCATGTTATACAGCATGGAAGAGAAGTGACATAAGAATAGAAATGGAAGAGGCAAAATTATTATACACAATGAAAGTATCAAGATGTAACATCTTAGAACAATGACAAGAGGATCACTCTTGTCAGAGAGTAACTGGGAAGTATAATTGTCTTTTTAATTTTTAATTTTAAAGAGAACAAAATAAAAACAATATAGCATTTGAAAACAAGATGATAGGAAATTAATGATGGTTATTATATGCATATTGTCATCTTCAAGGCAGTTCCTCAGATTACCAGATATAGGCATGCAAAAAATCGATCAAAAGATATAAGCACTTACTGTTTCTTTCAATGAGCTAACAGAAAGTAGCAGTACAATTCTCTTCGATCTCTCATGTGTATACATTTCCCCTTTCCTTCTTTCTCCTGACCCCCCCCCCCACTCCAGTTGTCCTTTGCTTTTGAGCAGTTTCCTTCCCTTTCACAATACCTATTGTACCTTTGGAACTTTTTACTCTTTCATTTTCTTACACTAGGGACACAATACGATGTTTGCACGTGAGTCTGATTGATTCCACTAAGTATGGCCTCTAGTTGAACATTTACCTATAAAAGCCTAGAGTTTATCTTTATAGCTGAGCACAAGGCCAGCTCGAACTGCATAGCAAGACCCTGTCTCAAAAGGTCAGAAAAAACAATATGCAAAGTAGTCATGGAGAAAAACAACAATGCACACATACCATTTGACAGCCTGGCATGGTGTGCATGGTGTGCAGACCTATAATCAGGACAGTGGGTTGAGACAGAAGGAAACCACAATACTTTCTTTTGATGCTTTTGTTTTTTTGTGTGTGTTTGTGTTTTGAGACAGAATCTTGCTAGTACTTTAGGCTGTGTTGAACACACTTTGTAGCCCAGGCTGGCATCCAACACTCCCACCTGGACCTCCCAAGTGCAAGGATTTTAGCATGCACCACCACACCCAGCTACAAGTGCTCACTCAGCCTGGGCTACAGACTGAGTTCAGGGTCACCTGAACTGCACAGGGAATCCTTGTCTCAAAACACCAAAAGAAGGTTGTGCACTGCTCCTCAGTGGTCACGGTTTCTCACAATTATCTCCTCCCTGACCCTCAAGCCAAGAGCCTAGCTCACAGGAAGCTGAAGCAATGGCTGTGGACTCCATGAGGAGCAGTAGATACCAGAGCAACTTATACAGGAAAGGGGAAAAATGGCAAAACAAGACGAAAAATGACACAAGTATCAATTCAATTCAATAATATTCATCAAATTTGAGAACACCTGGAGTTCACCTGGAAAAGATAGAGGAACGTTTGCCCCCTGGTGCAGGTAGTTTGGAGACTGTGTATTAGATTTTCAATGGAAACACAGTGCACTAGCAAGCATGCTCCTGAGCGTGAGTGGCATTTTCTAGTTTGTTTCTAGGGCAGCAGGAAAGGGTGCTTCCAGGCATCTGTATCGCTGAGAGAACTTGAAAACCTGCTTTACCATAACTGTGGGAAAAGACCAATGAGTTGTTCTGTTACATCCAGAGGTTTTCTCAAGTATGGAATCACCAGTGGCTGAAAACCTCTGACTTAGGAGGTGTAGGTGACTGCTGGCTCCTAGAGGACAGGGCACCCTGAGAAGGCCAAAAGACCCCACATGACAACACTTTTATAACTGTATTACAAACCCGAACTGTGTGACAGTCTGTACTTCAACACTCTTTCTCTCCTTTTCTTGTTTTGTTTTGCATTGTTTTCTTTCTTACACCAGGTCTCGCTATATAACCCAGGTGGCATTCAGAACTCACAGTAGTCCTATTAATTCTCCATCCAGAGCACTGGCATTATAGGCACGCACCACCAAGGCAGGTGGTCTTTCTCTTCTCCTCCCCTCCTCACTACTTTTCAGATTCTACTGCAGCAAAAACCCACAGAGGGCTCCACAGCTTGCTGTGTGTCTTGGATACATTTCTCTCCTCGTGGAGACAAAATACCCAATTCCTACAATTCAGGCAGGAAAGGTTTATTTAGATCACAGTTTGCACAGGTTTCAGTCCATACTGGGCTGGCTCCAAAGCTGAGTGGCACATGGCAGAGGGCAACAGCTCAGGGCACCAGAAAATACCAAAACCAACCAGAGCAAAATAGGGAACACCAGCTCTAAGTCTTTTTCCCTCTCTTCTCCTGCATGCAAGCTTCCTGCCCCAGGGTGGGCATGGCACTCACACCCCTACCGCCAGTATTGCACCAAGAATCAATCATAGAACAAGCCAGACAGTATCACCAGAGTGGTGCACCTCTCTACAGAACTAAAACGAATCAATGCAAGGGAAAACATATGCACAAACAATGCATAACTAAAACAAATACACGTATAAATAAAACAAATCAAACCAAACCAGAAAACAAAAGCCGCAGCACTGCTTTTTTCCCCTTTTTATCAAAACACAACTCTTAATGTGTCCCAGTTCAGTTCCTCAGGCGAACCTGATCCATACAGCACTCTACACGTGGTACTACCTGGTAGGTTCCTAGTGTACCGAAAATCACTTTACAAAGAGCTAAAGAAACCAGTCTGCACATTGACTTGAGGGACCAAGGGAAAATATCTTCATCAACCAAAGGGCAGTTCAAAATATGAAAATACACTCAATACACCTAATCCAGCAAACAGTGCTAGGCTTTGGTTCCTTTAAAACTGATAAACACAATTATAATGACGTGTTTTGATAAACGTAACACGTTATTTCACACTGAAATACTATACAGCTCAAGTAATTTATTGAGCGGGCTGCGCTGTAAATCACTGGATGTCTTCCCCTGCTGTCCTGACACTGACACTGCAGGGACTCGCTGCCGCGCACCTGGAGCGAGTACTGTGCAGCGACACGAGTGTAAAAGCAGTTCTCACTTTTTTCTTTACGCTTCTGGACTGAATTCCCGGCCGTGCACTTGTTACACAAGCACTTTAGACTGGAGACACAGGCCCCAGGGATTTTACTTTCTGGGACAGGGTGGATAAGGCGCCGGGCCCAGGAGGAACTCGGACTCCGCAGCCGCGGGCAGCCTCGGTCCGCCATTGCTCTTCCCGCCGCTTCCGCCCACACCTCACCCGCCCCGCCCATCCAGCATCAGGGCGCGCGTCCCACAACGTCACCATTGGGTGGCTGGAGTTTGCCACGTGGCTTTCCACAGAACGTGCGGTCCGCATAAATCCTAAACGGAGCCTGTGGGACTGGCTGTGGAGGCTCTCCGCACCGTTCTAAGGATCTCACTGTTGGCGCCAGGAAATAGCCCACTCCCCACGGGCCACTCGACTGAACAGTTCATGCAGCCCGCCCCTCAACACTGGTTGGCTCCTGCTCCATTTCCCACCCTCTGAGCAGAGAGTGACAACAGAGGCCACCTCTGACCAGTGTGCTTGAAACCCAATGGGAGGTCCTCACACAGACACTCCCGGACCAGATTGTGGCAGGGGATACCGATTTATCCCAACCTACATTTAGGGGGAGTATACTCCTTGGGGCACGCTTGTAATCCCAGCACTAGGGAAGCTCAGGCAGGAGGATTGTTGTAAGATCGAGGCCAGCCTGGGCTACAAAGTGAACTCAAGTTTAGTATGAACTGTCTTGGTTATTTTTCCTCTCCTTGCTGAGACAAAATACCCAACGCCCGAAATGAAGGAAAGCTTTATTTAGCTTACAGTTTATGGAGGTTTGCTGGCTCAGAGGCAGTGGCGCATTGCACAGGGCAAACTTTCATGGCGGCAGAACACAGCAAACAGCAAGAGACAAAAGGGAGGAATGGCAGGAAGGCAGCCTCTTTTTACCTCCTTTACATTGTTAACCACCTACCCTCACCTAGCGTGTGGGTAGCACTCACATAATCTCCATGCCCTCCTCTTCACAGCCTCAGTAAGCACCTTGGCTTATTGCTGAGTCACTCAGCCAAACCTCTAGACTCCCCAAGGTGACACAATATATCAATCATAACAACTACACAGCCAGACCCTGTCTCAAAAAGGCAAAAATAAATAAGAGTTTATTCTTGACTTTGCAGAGCTGAGTCTGTCTTTTTCTATTTTGAAGATACGGTCTTGCTATACATAAATTACTTTGTCCTTGAACTCACTGTGAAGCTCAAGCTGGTCTTCAGCTCCCAGTGATCCTCCTGCTTCCGCTTCCCCAGTGCTGGGTTTACAGGGATGAACCTCTACGCCTGGCTCCACCGATCCTCTCAGTGGACTGGGTGGGCTCTTACTGTGTGTGGCTCTTCCAGATGGGGTCACCAGTCAGCTAAGCTCGCTCCAGTTAGGAAGTCACTGTGAGTGATTGTCATACAGGCAGGCAAGGCCAGGACACAACAGAATAGAGGAGGGTCTGCTGTTGGGAGAGGTGAGAAACTGGGAATAAGGTCGTTGGCTTCCTCCACAAGCCTTTATCTCACTGCATCTCTTGATTTATTTGTGCTACGCCAAGAAAACACATGGCAGAGAGATACAAATGATTTCTGAATAAACGTACTTTCTGGTGTTGCCCCAGGGATAAGGACTTCAGACTGCAAGTGCCCTGTATTCCCTCCTCAAAAGTTGCTACTCTGTCTTTCAACACATTAATATCACTAGAAGGAAAATAATACCTGGGGTCATGCGACACACTCGATTAATACTGGGATTGGCATCACAGGTGCCTGGGATGATAGTAAAGCACACTGCAGGTATGTCTGGTTGAGTCATGGAGGTGTGATTTCAGGGACCTTATCTTCTTCCTCCCCCTTCATCTCTGGCATCTGTTTTACCCCTGCTTCCTGGTTCTCAGGTAGCGGTTATCTTTCTCATTTCCTTCCACCACACTGTTCCACTGGGGTCAAATAACAACCGATTTCAATCTCGGAAACCATGAGCTAAAATATTCCTTTTATTTTTAAATCCTATAGTCAGGTCTTTTGTGCTTACTGCAATAAATGTGGTAAAATTAACAGTAGGTGTCTGAACAAAATAAACTACCAGATGCATAAACCCATCCTTTTGAAGTCTATATAAGTGAGATCTCTCTATAAATGCTCCTCATACATTTTTTGATACAAACGTATTTCAGTGTGACTTCAGCACCTCTGCATATTAAAGCCACTTCCCATGGTAACCATTAAGCACCTTTGAAAGGAAAAGCCCCAGTACATTTACACACGTCACCAATTTTCCACTACTCTGTGATTTTGGCCACCAGTACACTTTCTAGAGCTGTTCTGAGCAGCTGGAGGCAGTAGGCCAAAGAGATCCGAAACCCAGGAGGGTCCAAGGGGATGGTCGTGATCCTTCCTCTTGAGGCTCAATGCACATCACAGCTTGAAGTGCCAGTGGTGGGTAGAGATGCTGTTTGGAGTCACTGCCAGGCATCCATAGGTGAACTGTAGCAGACATCTTTAGAATTTTAAAGTAAGCTTTTGCCATCTGGTGAAGACCTCTAATCTCCCTTTGAAGAAACACCTCTTGGCCTGCTCCTGCCCCTGACTGGAAACTAAATGCTTGACCAGGGAACTCCAGCTTACCATGCAGCCTGAGTTGCTTATCATGAGCTGGCTATCATGTGATCCACCATGGCATAAGGTTGGGCATACACAGCTACAGTTTCCCATTAAATGGGAATGCTATATACATGCTTGAGCCAGAGCAGGTATACAGGGAATAAGTAAGTCACATAAATAAATTGTCCAAATGCCCGTGATTCCTACTCCTGCCCTATTGCCTTCTATTTCCCAGCATGCACCTATGACCTACTAGGGTGTACCACATGATCAGTTCTTAGAGAAAGAGAAGGCAAGGGCCTGGTTTACAGATGTCCTGGCCAGATGATCAGGACCTTGAAAAGAATTTCCCTGGAAAATTGCTGACAAAGATATTTGGGGAACAGGCATATCAGAAATAATTTGCTTTCCATAAATCCTTCCCATATGGGGAATGGATGTAAACATATTTCTATTTGGTAATATCCTGGTGAGGTTTTTCATCTATGTTTATTATGGAGATTGCCCTATAGGTTTCTTTTGTAGGTGGTTTTCTAACTTGTTCGGGAATTAGGTTGATATTGGCTATTGGGAGACGGAGGCAAGTGGATCACAGTGAGTTCAAGGTGAGTCTGGGATACAAAGTGAGTTCTAGTACAGTCTCAATTGCAGTGCAATCCTCTTTCAAAGACAAAAAATAGAAAAGAAAAACAGCAAACAAGAAATGCCTTGTCTCCGTTAGTGTGAGCAGGCATTCAGGTAATCCTGTATTGCTATTAACCATGTCTTGTTCTTATACAACACATTTTGCATTTTGTCATCTTTTGCCATTCAGTTGCCTTTCTTTTTCTCTTTGTTTCCTTCTTTCTTCCTTTTGTTCTTTCTTTTATTTCCTTTTCTTTTTCTTTGAGAAAGGGTCTTGCTATATTTCAGTAGTTGAGGCTAGCTTTGAACTCACTAGGTAGGGGCTGCGGATATAGCTCAGTGGAATAAGCGCTTGCCTAGCAAGCGCAGGGTCCTGAGTTCGATCCCCAGTACCGCAAAAAAAAAAAAAAAAAAAAGAACTCACTAGGTAGCCCAGGCTGGCCTCAAACTCATGGCAATCCTCCTGCCTCAGCCTCCCAAGTGCTGGGACTGCAGGCATGCACACAATGCCGGGCTTCAGTTACCTTGTTTGATGAGTGTATTCTAGAAACTTTCCCAAGTGTGAGACATAAGGCCTGACCACAGTGAGTGAAAGGGTGGGGGAGATTTAAAGGGGCTCATGATTTAAGAGACTTCAGTCCATGCTCACCTGGCTCAAAAGCAGAAACACATTTGCACCATGTGGCAGAGACGCTGCTGGCTTCATGATGTCTGGAAAGCAGCCGTAGGGAACAGCCACAGAGACGTGTGTGCTGGACCACATGGGCTCCACAGAGTCGGATCTGCAGGACCCGCTTGACATACTCCTAGGTGGAATTTGCTAGTCTCCTAGGCAGCTCTCAATTCATTCAAGTTGACAAGATACATGATGTCCAATTTTTTCTCAAAACTGAACATTCATTACATGTTGTGCAAACCATAATAAATGTGTATTTTTTTTTCTAATTTTTCTGGCTCAGAACAAAAGTAGTGACTTGGAAACTCCAAAGTAGCAATTGGAGAGAGAGAGAGAGAATCCAAATAAATTCAAGGTCCTTCTACCTCAGTGAAGTTTCTAGGAGTCCAGTGGTGTGGAGCATGCAGAGATATTCCTTCTAAAGTAAAAGATAGGCTGCACTGAACCCTGAACATCTTCCAGAACCCCCGTGGACCACTCCTGCGCCTTCCTGACCAGCATACAAGTCACGTGGAGCCCTGGACACCCTCTGGGGCCTCAGTGGCTACTTGCTACATGAATAGTGTGTCTTCGGATACTGTTCTGAACCCCAGACATCTTCAGAAACCCTGGTGAGCCACTGCTTCGCCTCCCTGACATGCATGCAATGCAGGCATAGCCTCAGACATCCTTCTGAGGCCTTGGTGGTCATTCCCTGCACCCCTAGCATGTCTGCAGGTGCTGGGCTGAACCCCAGACATCTTTAAGAATCCTCATGAGCCTCCCCTTCCCCTTCCGCACATCCCTGGGAGCCAGGTGAACGTAAGAAAGTTTTGGGAGCATCTTGGACCCCACCTTGCCAGCACTCACCAGCACAGGAGCTGCCCTGAGCACTGAGGATCTTCAGACACTTTCCCTGCCACTCATACACATACTCCTAGGTGGAATTTGCCACTCACGCACAATCAGGAGAGTGACACTGTGCTCCAAGGAACCTCCCAATCTTTAAAAATGGCAAAACAAAGGAACAAAAGGCAATCCCAGACCTTGACACCACCCAGACAAGCCCAGGAGACATAACAGAGAAGAGCCTGGAAATCATACACCTGTAATTTCTGAAATGATAGCAGCTGAAGTAAAGAAATAACACCAGCAAGCCATAGAAGATATCAGAAATAATCTCAGATAAAAAAAGAAATGACAATAAGGAAAGAATTGTTCAGTATATCCAAAGATGATATTGATAAGAAAATAGAAGAGCATAGACAACTCATGGAAACCTGGAGTGAACAATATAGAAAAGAACTAGAAGGTATGAAACAGATTCAAATAGATATCCAGGAAATTAAAAGTTCCATCAAAAGCTGGCAAAACCGCCTGAACAAAGCTGAAGATAGACTTTCAAACCTTGAAGACAGCATTGCCACTAATGAACATGAGAGGAGGGAATCTCTTAAAAACAACAAGGAACCAGGAAATAACAATTCAACAACTGCAAGATTAAGCAAAGAAAAACAATGTTAGATTAATAGGTATTAATGAAATAGTAGGTGTCCACACAAATGATATAAAAAGACTTTGCAGAAATAATACCAGAAAATTTCCCAGGCATGGAAAAAGAATTGGACATGCAGTTAAGTGAAGCATATAGAACTCCAGTTAATCAAAATTAAAATAAATCTATAGCCAGACATATAGTGGTCAAGATCCCCAAAACTCAGCTAAAGCTCAGAATATTAAAAGCAGTTAGAGAAAAGAAACAGATCACCTATAAAAGAAAGCCCATCAGAATCACAGCAGGTTTCTCAACACAAACCATCAAGTCAAGAAGAGCTTGGAGTGAAGTATTTGAGGTGCCAAAAGAAAAAACTTCCAACCCAGATTGATGTACCCTGCAAAACTATCCTTCAGATTTAATGGAGAAATAAAATAGTTTCATAATAGAGAACTAAAATTCATGAGCTCCAAACAATCCTACAAAGAATACTAAAAGATATTCTAGAAAGATATTTAATGCATTGCTATGAGGTGAAATGGTCAAGAAAATTGGATATATCAAAATTTTACAATTACATGTGTAAATTTATGCCTACACTGAGACAATTCACCTCATCTGTCTACTTAACATAGCTACCACCTAAGAGTTATTTTTTGAGTATGTAGTGAAAATATTAAAAATTGGGCTAGCAAATTCTATCCTATGTGGGGTACTACAGCACATGGCATTGTTACCAGGAGATTGCCAGTACATGTCCTTACCATATTAGAAATATAGTGTACCCTTTCCTTAATCTGTTTTCAAACTCTCAAAATGAAAAGCATTCCTAAACTCTGTTTAATGTTGTCAGTGAGAAGTATAAATGTGATCATAGTGTAATTTTTATGGCTGGAGTATTTCACTTAATAATCTCCATGTTAATACATATTCTTATGAATTCAAAGATGTTCTTTCTCGAGTCCAAATAATATTCCACTGCATCTGAATCATACTATTCAGATGCATTCAAATAATATATGGAATAAAAGAGCCTATAAATGCCTTGTTCTGCAGGCCATGTTGTAAGGTGATTGTTTTGACGTTAAGCATAACATGCAGATTCCTATCTCTTTAATAAATGATTTTATTGATGTTCTTGCAGGAAGGTCACTGGGAGCAGTTCGTTGCATTCCTCTCTGTGACCTACTTAACTTCCTCGGTGAAATGAGGATCACCAGCTTTCCTCACCATTCTGTTGTATAATGTTTCTGCCTTATCCAGCACAATGTAGAATGAAACAGATTCACTAAGGAATGCAGCTGCTGAAACTCATCCTAAGAGAATTTTTGTTCTTTGAAATTGTCAGCTCAGATTATGAGATATAGGCATGCAAGACTGATCAAACAATTAAACATTAATTGTTCCTACTCTGAGGATAACAATAAGTAATACAAAGACCATTGTTGATTTCCTATCATCTTGTTTTAAAATACTGTATCATTTTTATAGTTTTTGTGTTGTTTTATTTTTGTTATTTTGACGTTCTTTTCTCTTTAAAATAAAAAGTATAATAAAATTATGTCAGCTATTGTTTGCTTAGAAACTGAAAACTAATTAAGAAAAACCATTGAAGTGGGTTTATGCCATTCTCACATGATGCCTATTGAGAACAAATCTTCAGAGAACATGGGAATACAACTATGTCTTCTAGATTCTGATTTCAGTGCAAACACTTTCACTTGAATTCGAATTTTTTTTTCTCTCTTACATCTCTAAATATAAAACTTCTAGATAGGAAGAGAAGGCCTTCTTTCTTCCCTTCTTTTGATCATTATCCTGAGAAAGAATGTGATGGGAGCGTTGATCTTCTATGTCAGACTCTTCACTCGGTCTACTTTAAGACGTTTCAGAGTTTGGGTGGGAAATAAATGCTAAGTGAGAAGCCAGAATTCTTGACAACCACAGTGAGCTGGATTGCATATATAGAGAAGGCAACCTGTTGTTACTCAGCAGAAGGGAGCCTTGAGTTGGTAGCACAATGAAGACACAGGAGAGGACAATGAGAAGTAAAGCACATATGCGACCACACCCATGGTGAATACGATGTCTCCTCTCTGAAGCACAACTCACAAAGAGATATGTTGCAGGGAAAATACTGGATAAATTTAGGCTCAAACAAAGCAAGTCTGAAAATTTCTATAGTCTCCATACTTGATGTAACTGAACACATTGTAGGGCAAACTGATGATGTGAAGACACAGGAGCTAATGACATATTTTAACAGATTGGGGGAGTAAGACAGTAGGGAATAACCATAACCATGAGCAAGGGTTGGGTGTGGCAAAAGCTGAAGAAAAAGAGCATCTTGTTAGTGTAGGACAACGTGATACAGAAATGGAAGGGTATCAAGTAGTCCAGCATTGTTAATCAGACTGTCCACAATGTCAGATGTGCGGAAAGCAAACAACAGTACATGGAGGTGTGCAGCCTGCATTAGACAGTACCCTGATGGATATATTCCCCTGCACTGTGAACACCTATTTCATTAGGGACAGTATGAAAGGAGTTGGATCTGACATAAGATGGCTGCATCTGACAGAAGAAGCCAAAATGGTTATATGGAAGAAAAGAAATACTTCTCTACAAGTACAGCTGGTGTACCTACTGAGATCCAAAACAAAATATAGACACAATGGTGAGGAGGTTGATGATCATGATATTGTGGAGCAATAAGTGCAACAACTCAGATTCTTGAGGACACAGTGTCTAGAGTCAGAAAAAAATAGCATCAAGAGGAAACAAAAATAACTTATTGGGTACCTGGAACCATGAGAAAACTCACTGAGAATAGGATGATACAGCAAAAATAGACCACACCAAGGAGGAGAGAGCACACAGGCCACCTATGGCAGCTGGTTAGATGCTAGCTCAAAGGCAAAGTGAAATTACCCACTTTTCTACTCATGCAGAACTGAAGAACTGCACTGGGAGCACTTTCAGCCAGTACTGACATCATCAGATACTGCTCCAGGAATGACTTTCCACAGCCAATCCATGAGAGACCTTAGTGATAAGTTTTTCCAGTGCAGAGAGAAGTAAAGCAGAATAAAATGCCTTTATTGTGGGCGCAGAGAAGACCACAGTAGGAAAGAGAAGAGAGATGTGGGAGTTCTGAAGGCCTGTGCTGGGGTCAAAGATCAAATAGGCCCAGACTGAGGGAGGGGTTTAGGAGGTGGATTGCCTGACATGGTGGACCAGGATTGGGTCCTGGATTGGGTCCAGGATTGTGGGAAAAGGAAACAGGATATTACAAAAAGGTAAGTAGGAAGTTGTAATTTGACTCAGAGTAAGAAGGGCGGGGCTTAGCACATGACCTCTAGTGGCCAGCGCCATATTGGCTGGACACCATAGCTACACAGCAGAAATTACAGAGGCGAGAAACCCATCACTTGGTACAAGAACATGAGACCACAGTTGTGGGGCAGGAGCTGACAGGGATGTCACTGTAAAGAATGCCTGGGGTGACTGAACCTGGATCCCATTAGAGCTCCTTAGCTGCATCACAATGCCAAATTCCCAAAGTAAATGAGGGAAAGGCAGTCGCAGGAGACAGATAGAGGATGAGGAGCAGACTGCCAGGAGTCCCAGCGAGAGGCAGGGGCTGGTGAACTTAGGCTCAGGTCCTGTAGTCAGAGGCCATGTTCAGCCTGAGTTACATAGGATTCAAAGCTCATACTGGCATCATGTAATTTACTCTGCTGTTCTTCTCCTCCTGTACATTTACACACACTTTTCCCCCATTACTTTACTCTTTTTTCTTTTATAAGCATGTCTGTGCATATGGGTTTCTGTTCCTCTTGGCTTTCTTCTCCTGACACAGTGTGTAGAGGGCAAGGGAACTCTCATTTGGCCCTCCCCACCCCTTTCACTTGTGTCCCTATCTCGGTGCCTGACTTCTTTCTCTTGCCTTCTATTCATTGTCAATTTTTCTTTCCTTTCCCCTTTACATTTGTCTCCCTTTAACGTTTTCCTCTATTGATATCAATCATGGAATCTTTTCTCATCCCCATTTCTTACCATCCATTTTATACCCAGGTTTCCTGTTATTATCTCCTAAATATATAACATACTCTTATCATCAACATGATTTTTGCACCCTCCCTCGTCTTCCTTCCCATACCATAGAGCAGAGCAGAGGACTTTAACAAAACCTGCTTTTCTCCTTTCTCGTCTCTTCCCCCCTCTGGTATGACCTGGTCCCTAAGCTTTAGATAAAAGCTTTATTGTTCAATGTTGTTCACACACATTAACTGTGGGTCAAGACTGGGTTTGTTGTGATGCTTATGCTACAATCATGCATTGCTTTTCTAGGTTAGAGGGAGAACCAAAACAGGGCCTCATGGCTTGTTACTTCTCATCTAACCATAGTAGATGCCACTGTGGCAGATTAGCCTGTTGCTGCTGTAGCTGGTCTGACTGCATAGGAATAATATTGACTCCATGAACAATTGAGTACCAGTGAAGCTGTCTGCTAAATTTATCATCACACCCAGGAAGAGGGACAGCAAGAGTTCCTAACCGAAGAACCTGGACTGGATCACACTCTGCAGGAATGCCTGCAACCTGGCAAACAGAAGTCCTGAGGCTGAGTCTGCTCCAGTATTGCAGTGGAAGACAGAGGTGTTATTGGGGTATAAGCATTCAGGCTGTCTGGCAAAGAAGCTGTTTGGGAATCACACATGCAGTGTCTCATTGAAATACTTTTTTTTTTCCCTCTCTTTTTGAGACAGGGTCTCACTATGCAGTTCAGGATGGCCTTAAGCTCACTTTTTAGCCTAGAATGGTCTGAAACTCACAGTAATCCTCCTGCCTCAGCCTGCTGAGGGCCACGGTTACAGGCACGTGCCACCACGCCTGGCTGGAATACTTAATCTATGCTCCCATCAAACATCTTCTTTATGTTTTTGTATTTCTTTTTATTTCTTTTGTAATGTAGGATTATATTATGTTCTATTGTTTTCTGTTTATTAGGTTGTTACTTTTCCATATTTTTTCATGAGTCTGATGTATTAGGCATCTACATTCTTTCTCTCATCTCAGCTTTCTGTATTTTCACCTCCTACCCCAACAAAATATTATTAACATATCTCTTTATTTATTTATATCTTATTTATTCTTTCTCCAGTTAAACTCTACCTCTCAAGTTTTTAAATTTATCAGAATTACCTCCCACACCTTCGCGCCTATCTTCACTTGTACAATTCCTCCATCCTTTCCATCCTAAACCTTTGGCTCTTCCACATGTTACCCAGCTTGCTCTCATCCCCATCGACAAGTTCTAATAACCACACAGCTTTTCTCAATCACAAAGGAAACCTCCTTTCTTCCACAGCTTGCCTTTCCTCCCACAAAACGCATCCTGAGAACTCTCAATACTAACACTGCAACTCAATTGAAGTATTGCAAAGAAATCAGACTTCACTGCAATTACTTCTTCTTATATAGCACTGTGCCCCTTCAAGTTTCCCTCTTAGGTGTCTCATGCGACTCCTTCAAGCACCCTCCACTTTCCCCACCCCACCTCACCTGCCTCACTGCAGAGCAACAACAAATCATAAACTGTCATGATGTGCACCGAGAATAGCCAAAGCAGGGAAGAGCAACTGAAAGGACCTTCAGAGAGAAGTGCTGTCAGACTGACTCAGTGGCTGCTGTGAGACACGGAGGGAACTACGTTGGAAAACCTAGGGACAGAGTCAAGGTCACTTCAAGGAAATGACAGAAGGAGTAACTACTAGCACTGAAAATACAAAGGTGAAAATTATTCATAGGGAAGCACACTCCTACTAAAATTCATCATACATACCTCAACATCTCTTCACTTCTCTAGCTACCCACTTGCAGTAACCCCCTACTGAAAAAAGAGGCCATGTATAATTTTTTAAAATGACTCTCTGTCTGTCTGACTCATTTCATGGAGAATGGGGAAACAAGGAAATAGAAGATCTCTGCACACCCTCCCCCAAATATCTGAAGGCAGAGCATGGGGTCACAAAGGGAGAAGAATACAAACACCAGGTTGCAGAAATCTATGAAAAGTTCTCAGAAGCTATGAAGAAAATAGATAATTTCAAAGAGGAACCAAATTTCACAGCAATTTCACTCAATATACCCATGATGAATTTTGGGAGAGTAGGTAAAAAAACGGGATGCGCTAACTAAATCAGGTCAAAATTTGAATGACACATTCAAGGAAAATTGGAATTCTCAAAAAGATGTCTAGCAGAAATAGCTGAAATTTTTAAAAAACTGTACAGAATTCATACATTACAGAAATGACCAATGTGAAGACTGCCTGATATCAAGGATAAAATAGTGAACTGTGATAAGAGTTCAGAGAAGCCAGAAAGAAAAGAACAGAACAAGGAAAGACTACCCAGCAGCTACTAGATGTACCAAGAAGACCAATCTAAGGTAAATCAGACTTAGAGAAAAACAAGGATACACCACAGATGGATTCACGAACATGTTTACAGAAATCATGGAAGAACATTTTCTACATATGAGAAAAGAGTTTAAAACACAAGTAAGCAATGCCAATGGAATACCAATCGAGGATGAAGGACAATTGTCTCAAGGGAATATCCTTAGTGAATTACCAGATTACACTAAAAATCTCCCCAAATTTTAAAGACAGCCACAGAAAAACAAATAAACAAAATGATAAAGACTGAACGTAAAATGAAAACTATAAACCAATCACCTTCAAAAACTGAATTGCAAAAATCCTCTAATGGATATTAGCAAATAGAATGCAATGCATTATCAAAAAAATCATGTCATAATCAAGTAGATTTCACCCCAGAGATGCAAGGATGGTTCACGATATCTAAGTCAATGAATGTAAATAGAAGGTCAAAAACCATATGATCATATCAATAGATGAAGAAAAGTCTTTTGACAAAATCCAACACTCCTAAATTATAAAAATCCTGAAGAAAACAGGTATAGAAAGACCATAATGATATGACAAAGGCTGTTTACGGCAAACCAACAGCTGGCATCTCACTAAATGAGGAAAACTATAAGCATTCTCTGTAAAATCAGGAACATGACAAGGACATCTACTACCTCCTGTTCTATTCAACATAATACTTGAAACATCAGCAAGAGCAATAAGGCAAGAGAAAGAAATAAAAGAGAAGCAAGAACTCAAATTATCAGGAAAACAAGAACTCAAATTATAATTATGTGTAGAGCATATGATAGGCTCCATAGAAGACCCAAAGAACTTCCCTAAAAAATGCTAGGAAGTAATAGCATATTTCAGCAATGTAGTAAGATACAAGATCAACATAAATACATTAACATATCTGTACAACAATAAAGAGGATCAAAAGGAAATTATGAAAATAAGATCATTCATAGTAGATTCAAGAAAAGTGAAATACCTAGGAATTAACTTAAGAAGTGAAAGACATCTACATAGAAAACTGCAATACCCTCAAGGATATTGAGGAGGACACCAGCAAATGGAGAGATGTCTCCTACAACTCAATAGGCAGAATCAATATTATCAAAATGGCCATACCTCCAAACTCTTACACGGATTCCACGTGGTCACAGGGAAAATACCAGCATGCTTTACACATCTTAAATAAACAACCCTAGGTTTTCTATGGAACTGGAAGAGACCCAGAAGCAGAAAAGCAATTTTGGGAAACAAGAGCAAAGCAGGAGACATAGCAATAACTGACTTGAAACTATACTACAAACCAATACTGATAAAAAAGGGCATAATACTGGAACAAAAATAAGACTTGTAGATCAGTGGAACAGAACTGATGATACAGAAACTTCTTGAGATACACTCACCTATTTACTCTTCAACAAAGGAGCCAAAAGCATATTTTGGAGGAAAGACAGACTATTCAATAGGTGGTACTCACAAAACTGGCTGTGTACAAAACTTTGAAACTGTACCCTTATTTGTCACCATATATAAACTGAAATCTAAATGGATTAAAGATCTAAACATTAAAACAGAAACATTAAACCTAATGGAAGAAGATGGCGACCAGGTGAGCAGCAAGGAAGCGATCCTCCTCGATAAACACCACCAGCTCGAGACAGACTTGGTAAGCGTGAATGCCGGGACCTCGACTGGGAAGATCAAACTGAACGTGTTTCCCTGAGCTGCCGGGGGAGATGCGGTAGGGCGGCCCAAATTGCCGTGGCGAGACACGGGAAAGCCCCAGACGCTGGGAGCCGGAGACGCTCCGCGCGGGTAGGGGGCTTGGCTGGATCCGACCGCCCTGGGGGCACAGCCAGCTCGGTCCCTTCTGACTCCCGAGCCGGCGCAGCTTTCCAGCGACTCCCGACAGAGATCAGCTTATTAGCAGTGGCAACGCCCGGCAGTCCCACATTTCGCGCGCATCAGGCAGGTTGTGCAGCCTAGACCCTCGGCAGCTGGCGGTCCGGGGCCAGGGCGGCGCGAGCAGCATAGGAGCGGAGCATCCCGCTCCCTCCCCCAGACCCGGAGAGCGCGAGGAAACAAGTGGCTGCGAGCGGCGGATCGTGAGCATAGCACAAAAACCTGGCACCTTGGAACCTTCCTGCCTGCAGGAACTCCGAAAACTGGTGAGCTATCTGCGCTCGTGACCAGATCACCGAGTGGGGGAGGAGATCCATCCCTATACCTGCAGGGAACCCTGGGAGGGCGGGGGAGCGGTCTTACACACCTCACATAGGTCTCTAGCTAGGGAATAGCTAACCAACATCTGTACAGCCTTTTAAGCGGAACTCTCAGCAGAAAGCTTAAGGGACATTCCCCGAAAGAAAAGTCATTGGAGCAGCCTCTGCAGCAGA